>CAJNIZ010039879.1:26616-50976 GCA_905231905.1 Symbiodinium pilosum | reverse complement strand
AAACCCAAAACCCTCAAACCCAAACCCTAGGGTTTCAGGTGAGCTTCCCGCGGCCGTTCCCAGCCTACAGTCGTGCAACACAAGCCCGTCTATACGGCTCCAAAGAGTTCTTCAGGAAAATTAGGGGCGCCTGTAACAGGTTGTAGGGATTAGCTATAGAAGGTTATCTAGTGATGCAAAGGGTTGAGAGTTCCGTTTAAAAGGCTTATTGGGGTTAGACAGGGTATCTAGGTTTTAGGCCCTGCTGCGACTCCTGTGGTTTGTTCCACAACGTCGTGGATGTACTCCAAACTCCCACAGGGTGCTGGAACTAATATGTCACCCTTGGGGACAAGCCTGGATACCACGGGCTTGGAACTTCAAATTATACTTCATACTTCCGCATGGGAGCTTTTGAAAAGGAACTTTCCCCTCAGGACCCTAGGAATATGTATGGGTTGTACGGTGATTGTGGGGGACCTTATTCAGAATTTCCATGCGGAATTTTGACAAACTCCTGTTCTGAAAGCATGCTTCTGTCATCCCCCCCGTACCGGAGCCAATTCTGCTTGCAACCAGTACTGGTTGCTAAAACAATTACCCTAAACACCACCCTTGTTTCCGAGCGTCGCACCTGCAAGGAGATTTCGGGTCCAGGGGGCCTGATCCCGAAGGGCGGGGTAGTTGCTCAAAAACACGGGCCAGCCTCCTACCTTTCAGTAGCCTCAGGGGCGAGAGCCTCCCAGGCGTCTTCAAGAAACCTGAAACCCTTAAACCGCCCTTTTTTGGATCCTTTCCAATTTGGGGTTATATCCTACATGCGTACAGGAAACATGGGTAGGATATTAAGGGTCCAGGTAGATCCCATGGCCTTCCCTTGGAGGCGTCAGCTCATCCTTGGTCGCAGCCACCGAGGCAACCACCGTCTGAGACTCGAAGTCAAGCTCCACAACCTTCAGTCATGGGTTCCCCTACTACCCCCCTCTATACTATCCTGTTAGATTAAGAAATGTAGCGGGGCAGCCCAAATTCATGTGTACCAGGACCCGAGACTACCCTATACAAGGACGTAGGTGCTCACTGTTGAAGACCTACAAGCCCAACAGGTAAACTTAAAGGAGACCCGTTTGCATGGGAGACTCATTCTGGTTTGAGAATGTCTGAAGACTGTCTGGGAACTGGCATGAGGTTGATGATTTCTGGTTTGGGCTGAGGGATTGAGGCTTGGAGTTTCCCGGGAGCATGAGCTTCATAGATGGGGCAGGGGCGCTCTCACAGTAAATAGGGGTACCCCAAAATAGACCCCAACATACTATAATCCTGATTGGACCCCCCAAGAAAGGTACCCCCAATTCTCGGAAACCCGTTAAAGGTGAGGCTGACTCCACATCATCGGTTGCTCGGTGCCATTCCCAGAGGGTCCGTGCACCCAATAATTAGAGGATTTGGGTAATAGTAATTATAGTACAGGTTTTGGGTAAGTATCTGATTATTAAGTACTTGGATCCTAAACCCTAGACCCTATATACCCCTATATACCCCCATATATCCCCTTTAAAGGGACCTAATTATGTGATTGTTGGGTTCTTGGACCCGTAGGGATTCTCATGGAAGATCATGTGCTTCGGGCCTCTGAAGTGTGTTTGAAGCCTCCTGTAACTTGGGTTTGTTGTTAGGAAACTTAAGTTAAGTTACCAGATTATGGGTATATGGCTTAAGTTAAGTTACCAGATTCTGGGTATATGGCTTAAGCTAAGTTACCAGATTATGGGTACATGAAGGTTGCCTTATTGTAGTACTTAAAAGAATCCTTTACAGCTCTGCAGTTTAGAGTTTAGGGAACCAAGAGCAACTCTCAAACTCACGGCATCTGAAACGTCCGTTTCTGAAGATTACGTATGCTAAGGATCCCCAATGGTAACCACACGCGGCAAAAGATTCCACAGGTCGTCTAAGAATCTTGACTTCGGACCCCTGCATTGTTGCCCTAAGCCACCACACCTCAAATGCCTGCACCTTCCCTGCAACCCCAACCTCTAAAACGCTGAGTTTTGAACTTCAACAACCCCTGAGTCCTGGCCTTTTCAATCCCAGGCTTAGGGTTTATAGTAATCATAGGGATAATGGAAAAGAAAATGGGCAGTACTATATAACATATTGGGGTCATATTGGGTTTCAGGTCTAGGGTCTAAGGCCTAAAGCATGGATTACACATGAAACGCTCCAAGCTGGCCTTCTTGCCCTCCTCCGCTTTCAGCTCGACGATCTGCCATGCTTTAGCAGTCGCCGAGTAGAAGATTGCTGCCTTCTCTGCCTTCAGATACCTGAGTTCGCCCTCACAGCATGAATAAAGTAGTTCTGCGTGCAAAAAACGAAAAGGTGCCCTTGTCAGGGGATATGAGGATGACTCGGGGATATACAAGGATGGTTTCAAAACATTAGCGGAGTTCGGTTACTCAACCTCTTTGCAATGAAGAATTAAATGGAACATCAACTGTAACATGCAATGGAAATTGCTGTGCGTGTATATGTGTATGTATATGTAAATGTACATATAGACGGTTCAGGGCTCAGGTGATAAGGGGATTTGGGCAACAAGCCCCCAAAGTGAGGACCCTATCATGGTGTTTAGAGTTTGCAGGGCTCTTGTAGGATTTGGGGGGGCCACCACAAACCTCCCATGAAGCTGGTACGCTGGATGGAGGAGATGTTGCACCAGTTAAGCTTAGATACCACCAAAGATGCCGTAGTTCTTGGGGTCAAAAGGTATGTCAGGGTGTAAGATTTCCTCCAAAACCTAAATTAACCCTAAACCCTTAACCGTAAACACTCAAAAAGCAACCAAATGTTGCCATGCGTTGCTGCGTTGTCTGTAATTTCTCAGCTCACTACTTTCTCAAACTGCTCCCTAGAAAGCTCCTAAGGGGACGTGTTACTGGAGTTGCCACACCCGAAACCCTGAAACCTTGGCTCTCGCAAGGGTTTAGGGGCTAAGGCAGCAGGGTTTGGGGTGTAGGAAATATACTTATACTCCCCATAAACCATATCATAAAACCATCTATCCCGATTAACGACCTACTTACAAAGTTCCCGGTGAGCCTGCTTGTGCAGGTCCAAACCCTGAAACCACCTGCAAAATGTTCCGGCAAATCATCTGAGCTATAGTCACCCCGTTATGAACCGTAGGGCTTAGGGTTTATTGTCTAAATTCCTAGTATGCCCCGTAAATTTTAGTCCCCTCTGTAATCCCTTATATGGCCACGTTGTAGGAGATTACCTATATAATCCATTTTAAAGCATGTCAACGAGCATGAATCCAGAAACTCATGCGCTGGACTGCTAGATACTCATATCTGAATCCAGAAACAAATGTTACTACTTGGTTTGTTAGTAGAGGTAAGGGAACCTCAGCTGGGATGTAGGAGCTATGTCTCAGGGTCCTTTCGATGATTACTCTTTGTGATGATAGTTCTTCCCCGCTGCAGGTGAGTAGTGTTTAGGTTTGCTTGTAGACCCAAGTAACTCTATGCAGTTTTCTATCCTTCGAATTCTTCTAAATACTATACGTCAAAAGGAGCACATAATATTACCATATATTGGGGGCTATAGTCTCTTCCAAGAAAAGAATACATTACCCGTACATAACCCAACTTCCTTCTCGCTGTCCATTTTCTTGTCCATTTGATTCTCCAGTATGGTATCATAACCCTATACCCTAAGCCCAGAAATCCCAAAACCTCAAATCCACAACGTCTGAACCGTGAACTCTCAACCCGAAACTCTGAGCGCTTAACCCTCAAACTGTAAAACCTCAACCCAAACCTAAACCCTACACCCTAAACCCTCAAACCCTAGAACCTCAACCCAAACCTAAAATCCTGAACCCCGTGCTGACTCTCCCACCCCAGCAAGGCACACTGGCATCCCGTTGCGCGCCCCGCTGCGGTTATAAACACCTGTCAAGGTAATAGAGTGCTTAGGGTTTAGGGATATATAAGATAAAGGGCGATGTGTGGAGTGTATATATATATATAGGAGATCGGCTTACAGGACTAATATAGGTTTCTCAAGGGTTATATGAGGTGGTTAAATGGGGCTATGTAGGGATTATTTTTCCATTGTATACGGTTCAGGGATCATATCCCAATAATGGAGGATCAATTGAGACAAGAAATGGAGACTAGGGTTACATAGCGAATTTTTGAAGGTTACCTACCCAAAATAATGAGCAACAAACACGACCTGACAGCAGATGTTTCCTTGCATATACTATTTTGGGAACACTGATTGTTAGAGGGCGTGGGGCCTTGCTGTTAGGGGAGGGGATTGCTTGTTGCAGCTGGTCATTGCATCAGGGGAGCCAGCTACACTTTGGGCACGTCACCCACTCAGTAACGGTTGGATAACAAATATGACCTGAATGCATTAGGAGTTCGGGTCTAGGGCTTACGGCCCTAACTATTACCCCTAGTATAGACTGTTGCTGGGTACCAAACCTAAAGCCCCACACCCCGAAACATCACCCAATCATTGCCCAATCCCAAAGGTCCATGTAGCTATACAGTCTATACTTGTAGTATATACTTATAATATATACTTATAGTATATGCGTGGGCCCTAAAGTAGTTATATGGGAGCTCTTTTTTGGGCTTTCAGTATATGCTACTTACATACCTACCTGAAACCCCAAATCCTAAAAACTAAACACTAAACCCTGTATACCCACATTGTGGACGTAGTTCCTTTTGAACTTCCAATTCGATCATAACCACAGGTCCCTATGATCTAGCAGGCTTTAGGGTTTAGGGTTTGGCACCACCCCCGGTGCCCAAACCTAGAGGCTTATGCCTTACCTGTAACCCCAATTACTTACAGCTTGATAGTAATGATCCCCTAATTAGTAGGCATATCCATGAACCCGCAGGTACTTGGGATTACATGTAAACTCGTAAGCACCTAAGCCCTTGACTCGCTCTCTCTCTCCCTCCCTAACCCAAAAGGGGGAGAGGGTTGGTTTAGGGTTTAGGGCTTTAAAAACCCTAAACCCGAAACCGACCCTCTCCCTCTTAAATCGTAAGCCCTACATCCTAAAGCACCCTACTTCTGCAGCGCAGGGCACCATTCAACTCTGCTTCGAGGCCATCCACGGATATGGCCCAGCTTCGCTGACTCTTCTGCATCTCCAGAAACTTCCTTGAGGAAATACCTAAACCCTAGACCCTAAACCCTGTGCCCGAATCCCTAGGCCCTAGTCCCTAAACCTATGAGCCCTGAGCCCTAATCCCTTATCCCTAAACCCTAAAACAATTTAGGGTTGGAGGTTCAGCACTTAAGGTTTTTTGGGACATAGGAGTAGAAATCGGTATGTAAGGGTATAAGGAGGCATATTGGGTATATAGGTATGGTGTGGTAGAAGGTTTCGTGATGTATGGGATTGGGATGTAGAAAATCCTTGAGCGGAGAAGTATGCTGGGTTACAAGGCATATCTTCTGCACTTTTTGCAAGTTTCCTTGGACGTCTGTGATATGTAGCATTAAAAAATTCCGGCGCTTAAGTGAAACGGCTAGGACGGCATCTCCGGAAAAATCGTTTGGCGGATTCTGGATCACAATCGCAGTACAGGTTTTTGTAAGTTGTATGTAGAGTTCAAGCTCTCCTTGAATGCTAAAGAAGGCTTCCTTGCAGCGGTGGCGGGGTCTAGTGTTTCGGGTTTAGGGGTTTAGTGTGGCCCTTAGTCTAGGCTCTGCTGGGGTTTAGGGCTTAGCATCCATGGATGTAGGGCAAGCTCGCGTGTGGTAGGTCTTCTAACTTGTTGTATCGTTTTCCGCAGATAGTACTACTTCTCATGCGTAGTGCACGCAAAACAGCATCATGACGTTGACACCCCCGAATGTATCCGCAAGCTGGGGTTCATGGATGGGAGTGGTGTGCTGCAGCTCAGGGTTGTCAGCGCTTACGATTTTGGGTTCAGGTCTGAGTCTAAGGCATAAGGGTTGTCCTGCTTCCTGAATCACCTTGGAAGACATCCCAAGCGGTGCTGGCTTTAACTAACAAGAATGGACCCCCTCTTCCAACGATGTGTCTACAGTTGACAGAATATCTGCACAAATCCACATGAAGCTTGGGAGCCAAGGTAAGCCTGATATCCACACGCAAAACCTCGCAGGCGCCGATCAAAAAGCAACTTCGTAGTGACAGAGATGAGCGTCTTGTTGCAAACCAACCGCTGCACATTGCGCTTCAGACTCACCTGAATACTCTTGCTTTGGCTTGAAACTCTGAGTCTATGGGGTATCTCAAGCTTCAATTGCATTGCTACTAGCAATGTGCTGCCTGGTTTTGCCTGTGATGTTGCCGACCTTCCTTGTGGTGGAACCCTAACCCGTCTCTTCTCTTCGGATAACATGCAGGGACGCCGTTGCGGGTTTTTAATGTTTGTTTTGTGATTGGCTTTCGTGAGGGCCGCTATAAGTCCCCTAAGAGCTCCTTGGAAATGTTGTTGCCACAGAAGTTGGGCTCCTCACTGCCTGAATGGAGCTTATGAAGGGAATGGTACCTTAGCCCACAGAGGTTCCATGGGGCTATATAGGGATAATAGAAAAGAAAATGGAAACTACCATGTGGGGTTTCGAGTGCCAACAGCTCTCGATGGCGTGACAGGCACAATTACTGCTGGGAAGCGCAAGCCTTGTACTCAAAGCAAGTTCAGCACGTCACGATTGCAAACTCTATCCTGTTCTTGAGACCTCACTGCAGGCACTTCCCTGAATCCTGTACACCTAGATGACACGGTCTCCACGCTGCGCCCTCAGCCATGGAAAGCACCAAATAACACCACACGCGAGCATAATGCCGGAAAGAACCAGAACCACAAACAAGGCCTACTTAGAACCCCAACGACCTACAATTTTGTAGCAGTTGTCCACGCACTAGTCACTAGTCGGAATAATCCAACAAAGGTGAATACAATTGGGGCTTGAAATAAAACCTAGGCCCTAGATATTGTAGTAGTTTCCGTTTTCTATTCCACTATACAAGCCCTACAAAAAACCTTTTTAAGGGGTCACATACAGGACCTATATATCCCTTTGAAAATAGGACATAAACCCGAATCCACAAACCCTAAATTCTTTACCCTAAATTCTAGACCCAACCCATAATCCTAAACCCCATGTATCCCCCAGATTCCACGAATCTGAACTGCCTCGCCATGGATTTGAATCTCCTTGTAGATGCGAAGTCCTCGGCATTTAGGGTTCACAAGGGTCTAGCATTTAGGGTTTAAGATGTATAGTCCCCCTTAAGTAAATCGAATATAAGGTACAAGAAGAAATTATCATAACATACCCAAAGCCATGTTCTATCTACTTAAGGGGGACTATAGGATTTAGGGTTTAGGGCCAGCAGGAAACTTCCTTAGAATGCCTCAAGGCCCATGTGTAAGGCTTACCGCATTTGAGGGTTCAGGGCTCCCATGTGATTTTCTAATTCCTTTTTAATTTTTTCCGCTGTCATTTAGGAAAGGTATACAACAGTGACCTGATAATGATAAGGGACACACGATTTGGAGCTAGCGTTAGAACATGAGGGATGTGATAGAATCAGTGTTGGGTTATTTCACTAGCTCTGCGAAACTTAAACTCTGGACAGGAGGTTTTCAGTGGGCGTGAGGGCCTCTGCACCAGCATATGGTGGAAGATCTTGGGAAGGGATGAACGGAAAAGAAGAGGAAGTCCTTCCCCTGGGGGGCACTCATGGGGGGTGCCTTGCTAATTATGTAAGATAATCCCTATACGTCCCTATGTGAACCTAGTTTGCATTTGAAAAAATCTTGTCCATTAGATTCTCCGTTATTTTGGGTTTCATAGCGTTTCTGCGCTGCACTGTCGACTCTCAGTCCAACAAGCGAAGACCCCTGCAACACTTCAGTATCAACCTCAATTTTGACTCCGAACCAAACTTGGCCAAGGGACGGTTTGAGTTGCCGAGGATTGGGCAGTCTACCTTACTTGCTTTAACGGTCGAGAACCGGACAGGCTGGCCTTGTGCCCCATATGAAAACGGGGGCCTGGGCTGTAGGGATATTGCCCCAATATACCCCAATAAGGGAAATTGAATGGACGAGAGAATGTAAATTAAATGGAAACTTGGTTTATATAGGTGGTTGTCAAAATTATGGTCCCTTTTGGGTACCCTAAATATTAGGTGCCATATTATAGTATGGATCCAGAAAGGGACCATAATTTTGACAACAACCCATAAGGGTGTTGAGCGTGTCATAAGCTCAAAAACTTACAGAAAGCTATCAGCAATGACTCTGGAATGCGAAATGACACCATAGATCTGAAACCAGCCTAGATGACAGCTGCGGGGAAACTAGCGAACAATCAAGATGCTTTGTGACGGACCTAGCTGCTCCCTGCAGCGGCAGGGCCACTTCTTGGAGGAGTCTAGCGCAAGACTCCCTAAATCCAAGGCCTTCTGACATGGTGGACAATGGAAAGCCTTTAGGATCCGGAACAAGATACCTCCACATTGTCGCGGGTTTAGGTTTAGGACGATTGAGTACTTTTTCCGGCAATGTTCAGAGACTCTCGACCTCTCATCGAACATTGCGCAAGCCACGTTGAACATGTCGTGTAGTGTATTGAGCTTTTTAGGAAGTGTCTTCTGCAATTGCGTGCAAAAAACGGAACTGCTGGCAAGTTCAAAACAAGGCGGCAACTTGGATAAGACAAAATGAGCGCAGGACCCCAGCTGTTGCACGGTTTCAGCATCTGATTTGTTCACTGGCAGGAAAGAATCCTAAGGGTCCAAGTACCAAATAATCATATACTTACCCACAACCTATGCTATAATCGCTATTACCCAAATCCCAAATTATTGGGTACATGGACCCTCTGGGGAATGCAGGATGCTCTGAACAAAGCAAGGGTAGAAAATCCGTGCGCCCATGACTGGCATAGAGCCGCTTTGCATAAACCCATAGTGTGCCCTTACATCAAACTCTGGACTGTCCCGAAGGGTCCATGTAGTTATATAGTATATACGAAGGGCCCAAAGAGGTTCCCATATAGCTACTTTAGGGCCAAAGTGTATACTATATAGCTACCTGGACCCTTTGGGTGTGATTCTGGGCGAGGAGCGGGATATTTAGGGAGATAACCCGCATTGGAAGAGTCTCTTCACTCGCACTTCTAAGGACCCATGAGCCTCTTCGTAGGGTTTAGGGCTTAGGGTTTTCAAATCGGTCGAGAACCCCTTAACCTGGGCCGAGAACCCCTTAACCTTAGCCAGCAATTTTTACCGAGCAACCCGCACCGGCTCGTCTCCGGCCTGGGAACCGATGTAATCAACCAGGGTTCAAGGTGTAGGAACTGCTGAGACTTCAGGTGAAGTAACCCTAAGGGTCCAAGTAGTCAATAATCATATACTTATCCAAAACCTGTACTATAATTACTATTACCCAAATCCCAAGTACCTAATTCTTGGGTACATGGACCCTCTGGGTAAGAGAGAATTCAGATGTATGGGGATAGAATAGGGGCAATGGCAGGGTAGGATCGGGGTTGGGGGGGGGGGCTTTTAAACCATGCCTTCTGGAGTCCCAAGAACTGCCACACAACCGCGGATTTTCTTGACATATGCATACACAAAACCTTGAAACTGATGTTCTTGGAGGACCTTCCATGTGCAGGCATAAGCCTTTTAGGGTTTGTGTCTGCCTGGCGGGCTTGGAGTGTAGGCTAGCTTGCATACAAAGGAGTCAGCATCAAGAGGCAATCTGGGATTTCAGGATGTTATAGGGCTTGTTACATTGTTGGTTGCAGCTTGAGGGTTGGGGCTCGCGGTTCAGGCGTTTTGCATTCTAATCTGCTTTGACGGGTGCGTGGGTGGTGTGTTTAGGGTCCTGCAGGGGCTTTTTTTTATGCGGATGTCCGAGTGTATCGCCTTTTTGTGGTTCCTTGGGCGATCCCTACACAACATGAACCTCGCTATGCAACAAACGATCCAAAACCGCGAACTATCACCCAAGTGTTGCAACAGCTGCATCGGAACAGCGGTAGCTCGTCTGATGGTCTGCTCGTACCCTTTGTACGTGAAGATGAGATGAATCAAAGCCTAAATCCTAAACCCCCAAGCACCTCCAGCCACATCCACACCACACCAAACGTTCTTCTACCCAAGGGCTCCATGTGTGTCTCATTGCTCCTAAAACGTTGAAAGAATGGCTTTTTCTTCCGAATACGATGAGTTTAAGAACAGGCTCGCCTCGTTCTGGCGGGGAAAGGATTTCATGGGATTTCTTGACAAGTAAAAGACTCTGCCTTGGGCCCTGTCCTGGCTCGGGTTTAACCTGAAGTTTACGCAAGATATGGGGCCTGGGCTTTATAAGGTCCAGGCAGTAAAGGACTTCGGCGAACCCTTTCAGGGGGAGTCTGTGATATGGCACCTCAGAGCGCCTAATCAGAGAAGCTTCTGAACATTTCGAATTGGATACAGTCCCCCTTAAGTAGATAGAATATGGCTTTGGGGTATACTAGACTAAGATCCCCATATACCCCATATTCTATCTACTTAATGAGGACTATACCCCGACATAAGAACAGGTCATCCTTAACAACCACCATCTGACATCACTCCCAAACCCCAAGCTGCCAAGGTAAGGTGTACATCACTGCACCCTAAGCATAAAACCATCAAACATGGAACCTCGCGTAGGCAGCTGTTGTAGGATGGCAGCTCATGAAGGATCCATGTTCAGCTTCCGCGCTAATCTCAAGGGATTCAGGCTTGTACCCCTTGGGTTGTACCCCTGGGTTTTGGGATCCTTTTAGGGATTCTAGGGCACTACACCGGCCCAGATAAGGCCATATTGGGGAAACCTTTTAGGGGTACGACCTCAGGGGTACAACCCAGGAACCCATGCTAGCTTAGGCTGGTTGATTTTACTCGAAACCCAGAATTCGACTTCCATCTCCCTGTGTATTCACTCTCTACACGCAATTTCTATAGCATCCGCCGAATGGAGATAGAGACTTTATTTGACAAATAGCAGAAAGCCTAAACTCCAAACCCCTAAGCCTCAAACCCCGAACTTGCGCTCTAAACCCTGAACCAAAGCCTGAAACCCAAACCTGAAACCTAAATCTGAAACCCAAAGCCCTAGAACTGCCAAACCTTTTGAACTCCAACGGTGCAGAGCCTGCGGCCAGCGTCCGAAGCTCGCGAAGCTTGGGGGCTGGTGCTTGAAGTCTGAGCAGCTCAAACATGGTTATAGAGGGCTATATTGGGGTCATATTGGGAGAATCGAAAAGAAGACAGAAACTACTATGTTATAATAGCATTATATAGGGGTTATATGGGGTATATGATCTCTACGGCTGAGGGTACGTGAGCCATAGTCCAAACTCCTAGTATCCCCCTTAATAACCCCTATAGTAGTCGCCTATAACGATCCCCTGTATAACCCCTTTAAGGAGTTTAGACTATAGCTCATATGACATCTATAGGGTTTAGGAAGTAGGGTTTAGAGTCTACGGTGATAGGTTTCGGGTCTAAGATTTGGGTGTATCACCTCGATATTGGGCCTTTTTACAGGGCTCATATTATGGCGGCATAGAGGGTTTGGAGGTTAGGATTTAGGGTCTAGGGTTTCCGTGAAGCACGATGCATTGCGCCCCACGATGTGATGGTCCCTTCCGGTCGCATTGCCCGATGGACATAAAATCAGCCCACTCGGCGCAGCTTTCGCACCCGACATCAAGCCTGGCGTCCAGGTGCTTGTGTGGCACCAGCAGCATGCCCTCAGTGTTGCGCGTCAGAAAATTTCAGCTAAATGGGCAACGCTTCAGGGGATTGAAAGGCAAAGCGGCAAAGGTGACAGTAGTTGCGTGAGGGAGCTTAGCGCTGGTGATGACACCGCACAGGCAACGGCTGCCATGCTTGACCTGCAGCCAATCTTACAAGTGATTGGCAAGCTCCATGATGAGCGGCAGACATGGCAGAATGCTCGTGAGGGACAGATCCGTACGATCTTGCGATAAGAATCCGCCACCCAGCCGATCCAGGCACAGCTGCAAATTGATGTCTGCGAGTCTTTGTACTCCGAACTCAATGCCTCCAGCGCATGGAGCAACACGATGTACCCACTATTCGGCACATGTACCCTTAGGGACATTGCGTCGCATTTAGGGATTAGGGTCAGGGATTTGAGCTCGAGCTAGGGATTAGGGGTCAGAATTCGGCTTTTAGGGTTTAGGGGTTGGAGTCAGAGTTTCGGGCATGGTGTTCAGGTTTTTAGCATTAGATTTAGGGTGCAGGGGTGATAGAGTTGGGACTTATAAGGTGTAAGATTTAGGGTGGTTAGGTACTGTTGGAATGCACTATGGGGGGGGGGGGGAAATTCGGCATCAGACCGGTGCTACTACCATAAGGTTCACTAGTGAGTGCAAGATTGCAGGGATTCTGTACACTGGGTCCATATAGAAGCAAGAAATGTGCGATCAACGGCTAACCTGGAATGTTTTAGTGACCGTTTGATCTGAGTTGCGGTGTAGGACCTGTTTCAGGGCATGAGACCCCAAACTCCCCAGATCCTCAGCCCTAAACCCAACATAACTTTCTCAGTCCTACTAGCCCTCAGACTCAGTTGCCCTTCTTCTTTAGACCTCATGTAGCTAAGCAGCCGGCACAGCAGCCCAAAAACCTCAACCCAAAACCCCTAACTTCTAACACACAATGCCCTAAGCCTAAGCCCTATTTATATCCTAGGCCCTAACCCCTAAGTTCCCAGTCCCCCGCCAACCCTACACCCCTAGACGCCTTAATCCTAAGCTCAAAGCCCTAATCTCTTATCCCTACAGGCTTAGGGTTCAGGGGGTTAACCCTACACCCAAAGCCCTTCACCCTAGACGCCTTGATCCTCAGCTCAAAGCCTTAACACAGGCTTAGGGTTAAGGGGCTTAGGGTTTAGGAAAACCTGTAACCTTACCCTGCCTGGGCCGAAGTTGAAGGCTGCGCGGCCCTTCCTAAGCTTTCAGCTTACTGGTGCTTAGAAACCTAAATCCTAAAGCCCTATAATCCTAAAGCCTAGGGTCTAGGGTTTGGGGTTGAGAGTTGCGGGATGGAATTTAAGGGCTTCATAAGGGATTCTACTGAAATGATTATGGGGTGGATCTGTTGAATGATCGCTTTTAGAACCCTTATAGTAGGGAGTGAGTACAGGTGCTACTCTAGTGGGTTAAACTGGAAATTACATGGAAGGGCCAATAAGCAAAAGTACTACTGCGGAGGCTTGTTGGCAGTGAGGGGTTGACTTTGGGGGCTTGAATTTTAGGGTTTGAGGCTTTAGGGTTTGTATTTGTAGTTTAGGAAGTAGAGGCTCAGGTCTGATTCTTGGGAGGATTGACATCTCCCTTCTGGACCGTGTAGGCTGTTGACATCTCAAAGCTGTAGCTGCAATAATCAAATTGTATACCATGGTAGACCGTCAACCGGTGGTTTTGACAAACCAGCAAATGGTAGCTTGCCTCCTGAAGATGTACATTGCTCCTTTCCGGCATATATGCCTTTTAAAGTAGTTAATGGCGGTCCATGAAAGTTTGAAAGTCGTGTCCCTATTCTACGCGGCTCAGAAGCAAGTGTCCATCACACGGTGGTAAACTCTAAACCCTGAACCCGAGAATTTGCCTTGTCTTTGGGGTTCCTAGAGAAGACGACCTGCGAAACTAAGAATGCTGCTCAAGTGCAGCGGCTGGCTGTAAGAAGCTGCAAAGGTCCCAACAGCACACGGTTCCCTGCAAAATCCAGCCCGTACTGACAGAACAAAGACCCTAAAGAGGGGGGGTGGTCCAAGGGGAGGTAACCGAATAATCCCAGATTTCCTCATGCCCCTGCTACCCTGTGACCCTTTGGACCCATCCCCTTCCAGGACCTGGCACTGGTACTCTTTCAGCCCCTTTTCATATTGCAACGCTGTTGCACCCGACCTACAAACTCTTTCCTGAAATTACCACGTTCGCTCGCTCTTTCTCTCTCTCAATCTCTCCATCTTGCTGTCGCTGTCTCTGCCGTTCTTGGGTTTATACAAAAGTCTAAACGGCCCCAAACGTTTGTCATGTGCCAACAACGCACCAAGTCTCATAGACATTGCCGGATACAGCTTCAGGTTCTTGCGGATCTTGTCCTGAGCAAGCCGGGTTTAGGTTGAGGGATTCTGGGATTCATTGGCAAAGCTGGAGCAACGGCTTTGGGGCCTTGGAGTGCAGTCACCTCAGCCGAATCTGCAGATGCCTCAAGGGCGATGCGACTATGTCTCACGGTCGTTCCCGGGATTCGCGAGCTGCGAACCCTGCTGCTTTGCACGCGAGAGTAAGGGGGCGCAAAGGTGGGGCTGCCCTAATCTGCTGTGGCGATTCCCTCTGCGATTCGAGGAGAACTGCTGAGAAATTTTGCCTCGGCCACGAATCATCAGGCACTGGCGCCTTCTAGGCTGTGAAATGCCAAGCCTGAACACCGAAATCCTGAGCTTTGCTACTTCCCCACACTCCTCTTGGTCCAGAAGTGATCCACTCGGAGAGGAACATGCGGACAAATCTGTCAGTATTGCTAGAGTCTTTTGCCTTTCAACTGTACAGGCAGGAGAGGCAGGGAAGTGGACAGGGACTAGCATGTGCGGATAAGACCGGAATTCTCCCGTTACAGGCCCCTACGTACTTCCACTTACCTTCTTTGACGCACTTGTTGAACGCAAGACCGCCAAATTTAGGCCCAAGCCCTGAGGACAAAATCTTCCCCAATGAGTTGTTTTTACGCGGAGATGACGGGAACAAGTACGTCGAAAGCAGATCACACTCAACAAGGTCTGCATCACAGGTCCTGAATTGCAAGAAACCGCATCGCAAGGGGCATCATCGTCACTATAAGCAGCTATTTTCCAAGTTATCAAGCTTATGACCCATTTTATAGAACAACCATGAACTTTGAAGTGGGGACGCTTGCAGAACGGATTGAGCACTAAATAAGACAGATCTCAAAGTGATGCAGCAAGATCATTTCAGAAGTAAGAGCCACTCCAGCAAACGGCTGCCCGCCCAACTCCATTGGGTGAAGATTCTACGAAACACGCGTGCTGTGCAAAAGCTTGTCATAAGTACTATCGCGCAATTCTTTCCGGTTCTTCCCCTAGGTAGCAACTACACGGCAGAAAGTCAAGGATCTGAACCCGAAGTCTTATTGGGACAGCACTTAACGCGTGAGTATACATTCTTTGTTGAGTTTTCATAGAACAGGAACAACTCTACATTACTTCTTGAGGCCTAAACCCTAAGCCCTAAATCAATATCTTCAAAAGACACAAGTATGTCCATCGATACCGTATTTCCATATACACCCCTAACCCCCAAAATATCCATTCCGTATCCGTTTCCTTTTCCATTTGCTTGTCCATTTGGTTCTCCATTACACAAACCCCTATAAACATAAACCCTGACTCCAAAACCCCAAACCCTAAACCCGAAATCCCGTAAACCATCCCACGGGTCTGACCAAGACACGTGACTGTAGAAACCTGAATATAGAGCCGCCCTCAAGTAGATAGAATGGTTAGGGTTTAGGGTTTAGGAGTTGCCCTTAAGTAGATAAAGTATGTTGTATGTGGGGATCTTGTTATGATTTACCCAAAGCCATATTCTATCTGCTTAAGGGGGACTATCATTTGCCAGTATGGGTCCCGTTAAAAGGGGTTGGCCGGATTATGTAGAGGTATAGGTCCCTTTCAAAGGGGTTCGGAGGGATAATCTAGGCATATAGGTCCCTTTCAAAGGATGTATGGGGATCATGTAGGGGTATGTAAGGCTTAGGGATTATGTAAGGCCTAGGGTAAAAGCAGAATACTTATTTGCAATAGACAGTAGAGAGGATTTAGGGAAATAAGCTGAGAACAGACATGGACACTCGGATCCTATAGGAGCTTGTTGGGGTTATGTGTCGTAAAAGCCTGAATACTTACCAATATCATTTCCCAATATCATATAGCTAGAGTCAAAACTCCAAACTCTTTTATTTGGGCCCTGCATGATAGGCCTCCCCACCCAAAGGTTCATGGGTATCTATAACTGGGATTGTGCATGGGAGAATCATGGTTATAGCCAAAGTCAGGGGACTTGTAACCCCAACACTAAGTGTCCATGAGCCCTGTGCTGTCCCTATATAGTCCATTTAACATCTACTATAAACTCTCATCATGAGGCCCCCCCCTACAAAGGAAGTCGTACGGCTCCCTCAGCTTGGGTTCGGGGATGGCGGCCATAAGCGGTATAACCTTGTTTACTCAAAGAAACCATATCCGAAAATTGCTCAGGCTTCTACATTGCTTCTACCCCAAACCCCATTTTCCCTGCATATAATCCCTATAAACTCCTTTAGGAGGAATGCAGTCGAAGCTTCCTCTCCGAACGACGGCGCCTCAGGCCACTTGCCTGGAGATTTGGGCCCCTTTAAAAAAAGGGGCTATAGGGGGATATATAGGGTTTCTGGTTTAGGTTTGAGGATTTCCCAAAATTGGGGGTACCTTTAGAGGGGTCTAAAGGGGCTATAGAGATATGTAAGGTTTAGGGTTTCCCACAATTGTAAGTAACTTTCTGTGAGTCCTAGAATGACGATTATAGCATATTGGGGTCTACGTTGGGGTCCCCCTATTTGGGGAAACTATCAGGTAGAAGGGGCGTGAGGGTTTGACATGTAGCATTCAGGGGGTAGGGTTTGGGGCTGGTGGATTGGAGTAGCTTTCAATGGCAAGTAGAAGATGTTGGGAAGGGGCAGAGGGATGTTGCTGTGAGGAAACATGATTAAGGAAGAATTTTAAACGTACAGAGGGATGAGGGCATGCTATCGGCACGTTCAAGAAAGGATGTGTACGTACGTACCAGCTCAATATAAAAAGCCTTGACCACAATTAGCCGCACACCAGCACTCTAAAGAACAACTCTGAGCACTCCCCCAATCCAGACACGGAAACGGTGTTTGACCAGCCAATGTGACTTCCAATCGCACACATCAAGCCCTTTACCTCAATACCTCATCTAGCCATCTAGCCTCGGGTGGGAATCTTGAATACGCGAAGGTTTCTCGAAACAGGGGTACCCTCAAAGATCATACCACAATATTTTCGCAGGTAAACCATACTACTAGAGGACTGGCTTAGGATTTAAGCCCTTGCGCCATATGTGTATACATATATGTAAATATGTAGGTGAAACAATAAAAGCGCATTGCCTCGTCATGTTGCAAACACAGCCCATGTTTTCCAGGATGCTATTCTTGAGAGCTTCCGGATCGTGACACCCACTAGATGGGGCTGAGAACTCAGAATGCTTGGTGCTGCTGTATACCTTATTCAACGAGGGAAAGACGGCACAGGTAGGGGAAACTATAGTGCTCACTATTCAGGACTTGAATTGCGACTGTCTGATCTTCAGAAAAGTTGCCATCGGTGGAGAAGTAGATTTGGCGCTTGTCCATATCCACCGCAACTCCGACAACGACGTCCTGCTTCCAGCAGCAAACAGAATCGTCAGTGCAAAGCAAAGTGGCAATCCCTAGGGCTTACCTACATTCTAGGCTACTGGGCTAGGCGATAGCAACATTCAAGCTGATGGCAATCATGGCTGCTGCGCTCCTGGTATCCTGGGTTGCTGTTGACGAACTGAACTTAAGTTACCATAATGGGCAGATATTGATTAATAGGGCTCCACAATATAGGAACTCAAACTACTTTCCTTGACAGCAACCCAGTCTATCCTGATCATAGCTATAGTCATTACACAAATTTGTGTATAATTTCTTATGGGGCTTCAACACAACAAAAACAGCGCCCAACAATGACCTAGCCAATACCCAGATACCTGAATGCCACAGTCCTGTGACAGGGCTTGGTCCGACGATGGCCATAGGTCTTCGAATGGAAGCCTCTTTCCTGTGGCAGCAACTGGACTACTGGGGTTGTTGTGACCAGCGTATAGCGTTGATGAAGGACATCTCGCGCCTCAAATGCTACAACAACCTTCCCGTAAGTTCAGGTACCCAGGATGGTGCAGGATTTCTTGTACAAATTTGCATAAATAACATGGCGGATCTTCTGCGCCTCTACACTCAAATTGTTGCTGCCATACTGAATTCACACAGAGCGTAGCTTCAATAAATGAGAGATCCCAATATACACCCCGAATGCTATATAGAATAGAGGTTCTAGTTTCTGGACATCCCAGACTGGAGGTAGAGGCAAGAGGCAAACATTGCCAGACACTAGTACGCGATATTTGTGGCGGTAGACACACGGTCGCTTTCCTTGTGCCAAACTTGGTACTGGGGCCCGTTTCCTAAAGGCTCTGGAGACACGGGCCATGATGTTCATCAAAACTAATTATATTGTCCAAGCAAGACCATGATCACTCTGGGTCAGTTCTAGGATTCTAGGATGAAAAGACTGTAGTTCATATAAACCCTATATAGTAGCTCATATAAACCCCATATAATCCCTCCTTCCATTTCATGCTCCATTTTTCTTTTCCATTTGATTCTCCATTGTTTGGTGTAATATCCAGCATGTATTTTTGGGGGAACTGCGGTTTACAAAACTCGCTCGGCCTGAATCTGCAGGAGTACAGGACGCTAAACTCTGGGCACTGGACCCTTGACTGGCTTGCTATAAATGGAAACCACTATAAGGTTTAGGGTTTAGGGGTTAGGCCCCTATAACGGAGAATCACATGGAAAAGATAAATGGAAACTGGGGTAATATAGGGATCTAGGGTGGGTTCCGTATGCACCGAACCCTATGCCTTGCTACGCGCATCCTCAACCCATATAACACCAATATACTACAGTAGTTTCCATTATATTTTCCATTATCGCACCCAAAACCCTGAAGTCTAAATCCCTAAAATAACCCTAATAGACAGGGGAAAACTTCCCACCTTTGCCAGTGGCTGGTCGAGCACTTGTTTTGTCTACCAACTGCAGCAAAATCCAAAATCCAAAGCCGCTCACCCAAAGCCCGGCGTGTACAACCCTCTAAGCCCCACGCCATCGTGCCAGAGGATCGCGTGCTGTCCATCTGCTGCGAAGCCATGCTCATCATCTCCTTTTTGCATTTTGGGTGAGGGGTTCGGGGTACATCAAGAGGATACCAGGGCATGAAAACGTGAGGGCTAGGGAGAAGGAGGGGTAGGAAGGGCAAGAAGGGGCGCAGCGGCCAATGACCTTAGCGTTGAACGCTGACAACCAAAGGGTCCAGGTAGACATATAGTATATACTTGGGACGAAAAGTAATGATATGCGAACTTCGGGGCTATGTCTTACTTGGGGTTCGTAGGGAATAAGGCAATATACGATAGACGGTTTTTTATTCGTCTATTCCCTACTGACTAGCAGTAAGATTTGCACAACAGCTGCTTTTGAAGCAGGAGCTATTTCCAAGTACCCAATAATGAGGTACTTGGGATTTGGGTAATTATAGCTGTAGCACAGGGTTTGGGGAAGTATATGAGTGTCAGGTACTTGGACCCCGAGGGTCGTACCGTATCTGATCAGCTTCGGAGACTAAACGTCTTGGTCTATGTTTGCCTTTAAGACCTTTGGCCCCTACATGGGCTGGCTGTACCATGACTCAGCACAAACCCTCGATGTTCCACATGTTGCTTTCCTGGCGTTGGGGCTTGTTTCGCAAGAGCTGCTCCAGATCTTTCCTTAACTTAACGCATAAAAACAACAAAGCAGCAACCCTAAATCGACAGCCCGAATCCTCAATCATGAGCCCTATCTTCTCTAGGCAGGGAAGTCTCCGCATCTCAAGTTCAGATTCATGTAACCATATTAAGAATACGGTTTGGCTGATGTTGTCAGAGGAGCAAAACAGAAGCACTATCCTACCAACACCATGATCACCCGCATGATAAGCACCCCAATCGAGATCGTAACTACTCTGAGCAACATCAGTCGCATCGCAGTCGGCATCATCATCATCATCATCATCATCATCAGCATCATCATCAACACGCTGGCACAACTCGACACAGGCTTTGGCACTGACCTCTACTGAGGCGGCCTACAAACCCAGAATGGGGCTGTGGGGACGTGTTGCCCTGTTGTTTTCTGCGAAAATGAACCTCCCCTCACAGGCCTCAGAAGATCTAGATACTCATGGAAAGAGACCCCAAACTTCAAACGGGCACTCTAATGTTTGGCAACTCGAATATAGAGATTGCGTTGAGAAAGTGCGAGGTTAACCCCGCATCCTGAACCCGAAGCTCCAAACTCTAAACTAAATACGTTAAACCTCAAATTCTCCAGGCCTTCTACAGAAATTCCCGTCCCATGGGAACGCTGAACTGCATACTATAACCCTAAACCCCAAACCCAAAACCCTATGCCAACATTCTACAGAAGTCCCCTTCCCTGTCTCCTACTCCGCCTGGGAAGCTGCTGTTTCTTGGCGCTGGGATGAATTGAGTACCTGGGGTTCTAGAGGGTCATATAGGGGATATATTGGGATAATGGAAAACAAAATGGAAACTGCTATTTAGGGTTTAGGGTTTGGGGGGTTTAGGGTGGGCCATTCCGGGTGCCGTTGGGAAGCGCCTGCATAGGGTTTAGGGCTTACAGGTTGGAGCTTAATGGTTAGTTGATTTAAGGTAAGTTATAGGGAATATGTACGTAGACTGGAAAAGAAAATGGAAGTTACTATTTTAGGCCTTTGAAGCTGAAGGTGTAAGAGTTTAGGATGACTCGTGTGTTTTCTAGTGTGGTTTCTGGCTTAAAGAGTTTGGGATAAGGAGCTAAGGTTTTGGGATTGGTTTAGGTTTCAGGTTTGGGATAGGTTGCTTAGGGTTTGGGGGCTTGGGGTATAAGGGTTGAGGGGTTAGGGAGATAGCATTTGGGGCTTGGAATGTAATTTGAGGATGCCGTGCTCACGGTCTTGAACTTAGGGATTAGATTCCAAACCCATGGCACACTTTTATGAAGCTTCGGAGGGTGAGTGGATTCTTTTGAACTGAATTGGGCTCTCTTTAGAGAGCTCAGAGAGCCTGATGTTGAGGAGCTCCTACATCCAGGCTAGGTAAAAACTCAGGTTTCAGGACTCTGGGGCAAAGGTGCTCATGGACTGAAGGTTCCCCCGAGGGTTCAGGTACTCCTAACCCAAAACCCAGGCTACAATTACCATCACAAGAGTCTGCGGTATACTTGAGCTCTACTCTTAAACCCGCAAACCCTAAACCCTCAAAACCTAAACCTTACACCCTAAATCGGGCACCCTTGAACCCCCTAATCCCTAAACCCTAAACCCCTATGTGGGTGCCTGGGATCCCCAAATAGCATGGGACCAAGCTAAGGCCAAAAGCTTCGTTTAGGGTTTAGGGTTCAGGGTTTAGGTTAAGGTTTACCTGTGACCCAAATTACCTACAGATTTCTGGCTTATACCGTTTTTCTGTACGTCTTCATGCAGGGATGATTCCGTTCTAGGAGGGTTTAGGGTTAAGGGCTCACGGTTTAAGATTTCAGGTAATCAGTCTTTCGGGATGAGGGTTTAGGGTGTGCTGTTTCAATGGAAACATGTTGCTGTCCTTCTGGCTGGAATGCCCAGTGATCAAGCGTCTATGATTCAGGTCTTCTTTTTTTAGGGATTGGGGGTTAGGGATGGTGCCCTTTGACCAAGAAATTGTTCTTGAAAAACTTCAGGTGATGGGATGAAGGTATAAAGGTCAAGGGGAGCTCCAGGCTCCGGTTTAGTATTCTCCTGAGGACTCTTGCATAATTCTCTTGCTTGTGGGATCAAGGTAGACCCGTCGAGGGCGCGGTTTAGGGTTTAAGTTTTGCAGGTAAACCCCTAAACCCTAAACTGATCCCGGACAACTTCATGCGAGGTGCTGAGCAAGCCCACTTGCGGGGAGGAGCAGCCGCAATACCTTGTCTGGGTTTCGGGTTGATGTCTAAGACTTCAGGGTTTATGGTTGACTGCGGTATGTCTGAAAGCTTGAAGTCTAAGGCTGTTTCGGGATGAGGTATGGCTGATGGCTTTGGGATTTGGAGCCCAGCGTTGATTGCAGAAGGCTCATCTGCATTATGAATTTGACGAATGCCAAAAAAATCATGAGCCTCTCGAAAATGAGGCATCCTTTTGCTTGACGATGCGCACGGACACGCTCCAATTTTCGAAAGTGGCATGTAGATCTGCCTCGGCCTTCTGTTTTTCGCTGCAGTGTAACCCCCCCCAAATGCACCCGCCCAAAACAACCTCAGAAAATCTTGTATAGCAACCCGATACTCCTGAAGGGTGGTTCCCAGAATCGGCACCACAATCGCCCGATCATCCCTGTGTGGGCCTGGGACCCAAGGGTGCTGTCGTTTGGCACAGTTGCAGACTTGGAGCCCCAGTTCCAGGTCCCCGGGCCCTAACCCCAACTAAATCCCAAACCCTCTAGTTCCCCTTAAGTGGATAGAATATGGGGTATATGGGGATCTTATTATAGCATACCGTTCTATCGACTTAAGGGGGACTATACACCCCTAATCCCTGAACCTACACCCACATGGTTTCATATCTATCCAGATGCAGTTCCACCTCGAAGTAGTGTCGGCCACTACCTGGGCGCTTCTGCTGGCAAATAAATACAGCATGTGGGGTTTAGGGCTATAGGGCTCCCGTGGTACAGAGATACCAGGAACTGCACGGGAATACTTTGTTGTATTCCTGCCGTACGGAATATTCTGCCTTGTGGAGCGGCCTTTGTGTACGGAAAGATGTTCCGCAGCACGACCATAAAGTGAGTACTTAAGGGCCTTTTAGAACCGGGCTTCAGTGGGTTCGGGCAATGAAAAAGTACGCTAGTACGGATTGGAGGGCCAAAAGGTGAAAGTTGAGTACGCGTTGTTTTCATTGTTCTATTGGTTTGTACAAGTCCAGTCCGGCTACGGATATCGTGGGGTAAAGACTTTCAACATTGTTGTACTTAACCATTTGGCTCCCGACGTTGGAAATCGGCATGTTAACAGCATTCCAGCAAGTAGAATCAAACCCCTCAAGCCAGTACATGGAGGTTAACAAGTTCCGCAATGAGAATAAGGCTCAGAACCACATTCTACAGCAGAGTTTATACTAACCACAAGGAGTGTTAGGGAAGATTGTTCGCATTTCTTCATGGTTCTGCAGTAGCTATGGGTTCTCGGTGCAGCAGGACATAGGGCTCATGACAGTAAGATGTGAACCGCATGAAGCGCAACCAAAACCACCAGGTTTCTCCTGCTCAATGGGTTCGGATAGACACTCCAGGTCCAGCAAGCCCTAACCGGAAGCTGAAGGTGATGCCCAGAAGTCCAAACTCTTTAAGTCGCAGCCTCAAGCTGAGACCCGTGAATCTAAGAATGAAACCGCAATCCACTACAGTAGTTTAGGCCATTACAAATGGGGTCGGGGGGCGGGGGGTTGATTGGTTTAGGGTTTGGGGGACCCTAAACAGCCGCCTTGGAAAGACTTCCAGATCACAACTTCGAAGTCCTATGACCAATGCCATTGGGCTGCCCTGGCTCAAGTTCGGAAAGCCTCAGTTTCAAGGAAGGTGATGGCGGCTCAGGGCTTAGGACCTAAAAATGGACCCTAGTAACCTACGGCTCCATGTCTATAAGTAATACCTACATTGGGCCCCAATGTCTATAAATATGACCTACATTGGGCTACTTGGATGTAATCACCTTTTATGCAATTCTTATGAAGCCTCTTCAAGGCCTCATGATAGCGTCTTATTCAGAGCTCATCTCTGAAGTGTCCATGTGCCCATGTGTAGCCATCCAGCAAAGTGTGCCTCATGAGTGTATTTGGGGGGTTGGGGTATAGGGGTACAGGGGTATAGGGGTTTAGGGGTTTAGGGTTTAGGGTTTGGGGGTTGGGGTATAGGGATTTATGGTCTAGAGAAATATGTAGGCCTGAAGGCTGCACTGACATCTAAACCGTAAAACCGTTCTATGTTCATTCCGTTCTAAAACCTAAGCCCTAAACCCCTATACATGTATATATATACATACACACATATGTATATGTATATGTATATGGTACCCCCCCCCATTGACCAAGGTTTTTTCGAGAATGGCAATCAAAAGTGGTTTACTGTCCCTAAAGAACCAATCCTGTAGGTAAAAAGTGCTATACTGCGGCTATAAAAACTTTTAAAAAATTGCTTTAGTTTCAAGGCTTTTTGTTTTCAAGGTAATCCTTTCCAAAAGCTTGGTTTTTAGTGACAGTACAGCACTTTCTGCCTCTGGGCTTTAAATAGTGCTGTACTGTCCCAATAAAACCAATCTTTTTGGTGAAAAGTGCTGTACTGTCC
>CAJNIZ010039879.1:0-26516 GCA_905231905.1 Symbiodinium pilosum | reverse complement strand
TTGGCAGGTAGGCCTGGAAGACTCAAAAAGATTGGTTTTTTTGGTTTTATTGGGACAGTACAGCACTTTTCACCAGAAAGATTGGTTTTATTGGGACAGTACAGCACTTTCTGCCTCTGGGCTTTAAAAAGTGCTTTACTGTCCCAATAAAACCAATCGTTTTGGCTGATGCTCTTGGAAGACTGAAAAAGATTGTTAATTAACTTATTGAATTAAATACTTTAATTATTGTATTTTTTAATGAAGAAATTACTTTAATTGATTAAGCAATTTACTTATTCAGTTTAAGAATGTAAATAAAGTATTTTATGAACCCATTTAAACTAATTGCATTCTTAAAGAATTGAATTAATTACATTAATCTAATTAATTAACGTATTTAAATACTTTAAATAATCTAATGAATTTCATTAAACAAATTAAGTACATCAATTTACTTATTTAATTATCTAATTAAATTAATCAATTGAATTAAGTAAATGTGTATTTACATAGAATCATTTACCTAACTCAATTAATGAAATTAATTGATTCCAAAGAAAAGTTTAATTAGATGATCAAATGCATTTATTTGTTTTAATTAAGTTCATGTATTTCCTTAAGTAGTTAAATTGATTAAATTAGTTAGTTTATTTAAAATAGTTAAATTAATTGAATTAAGCTAAATCATGTAAATACACTTAATTATTCAACTAGATAATTAGATTAGTTCAATTCATTGAATTAGTTTGAATAATATTGAATAACTACATTATTTTAAGTAACTTCATTGAAATATGTAAAGTGGTTCACATTATTTTAAGTAGATTCATTAAATAATTAAAGTGATCACATTATTCAACTTAACATGTAAATTAATTTAAGTAATGTAATTAGTTCAAAAAATACATGAATTGAATTAATTAATTCGTTTTGATGAATTTTCAAGTAATTAAAGTAGTTAAATCATTTATGTAATTTAACTCAGTTGATTTATTGAAGCATTTAATTAAATAATCTATTTACTTAATGAATTTACTCACTTAATTACATACTTTAATTCATTTAGTTAATGCAATTATTTGAACTGTTTAAACCTCCAAAATTAAAGAATTCCCGTATCCCACGATTTCTCTTTAATTCCTCATTGGATTTTAAAAAGAATTCATATAAAGAAGCGCCACCTCCAAAACCCAAATGTCAGGACTTCCAGATTTCGCTTTAATTCCTAATTGGATTTTAAAAGGAAATTCTATAAAGCAAAGCCACCTCCAGAACCAGACTTCCTATGTCAAGATTCCTCTTTAATTCCTGATTGGAACATAAAAGGAATGTATATTAAGCAAAGACACCTCCAAGATTAGAATTCCAGGATTCCAAGATTACTCTTTAAGTCCTAATTGGTTTTTAACCGAAATTTATATTAAAACAACGCCACCTCCAAAATTAGAGAATTCCAGTATACCAAGATTTCTTTTAATTCCTATCTTAAAAGGAATTTAGCTGGAGCAAAGCCAGTATTCCAAGTTTTCTTTTTACTTAACTGGAATTTAAAAGGAATTCATCCAGGAAACCTTGGTCAATGGGGGGGGTAGCATATATATGTATATTTATACCTATACGACTCAAAGGGGGCGGCGTCCCAGCTTTCGGATTGCTAGTTTTGTGCTGCGACCGGACTCTCTACGACAACACCATTGCAGGGAAATCCTACCCTTTAGTCTTTACACATGTATGTATATATATATACACATACGTACCATTGTATGGGTGCGGGAGCGCGGCATTGCTTTGAAACTGCGCTTTAGGTTTAGGGTTTTAGGTTTTAGGGTTTAGGCTTTAGGTTTAGTGTTTCAGGTTTCAGGGTTCTGAAAAAATGGAGCCCCTCTTGGACTTCAGGGCTCGTTGCCCTGCCCTGAAGATGCATGGAGCGCCCTCAAGAGACGGCTGTCTCTAACTCTGAACCCAAAGATAGCTGTAATGGGTTCCATGCCTGCTTAGTTGAGGGTAACATGGGATCCTCAAGAATTCATTACTTATTGTTGAAGAATGAATTACCTATGACCTTGGATTCTTGAATCGTCAGTCAGCTCATAGAGTACCTCAATCAGACCTCAATATCATCAGGCTTGCACTAAAAGTAAGTTCCCTATCGTTGGTTCATACACTCGTACTTCAAGCCCCGAATCCCATGCACTGCATCACTTAATGAAATAGCTTCCCTCTCCTTTTTTGAATTCTGTTAGAGAATGTTGTTGCTAAGTATGACACCCGGCAACCCACAGTGATCCAGTTCTCCATCGGATCTTCGGTCATTCCCCGCAGAAGCTGCGGGTGCACTTGCGACATCTCCTGGAGCGTGTTCAGGGTCATTATGGGTTTCAGTAACGCGATTTGGGGTTTAGGGCTCAAGTGTCGTAATCTTGGGGTTGTACCCCTAAGTTTGGGGGAGGAGAGCAGCTAGTTCTATTGATTGCAGAAGCTTTGATTTCCATTTCGAGGTTCAAAAGAAGAAACCTCTGTCAGAGCCTTGTCACTTGCAACGTTACCCAATGAAGTTTGCCTAAATTACTTTTCGCAAAGATGAGAGATTTTACAGTATTATGGCAAACTGTGTCGCAATAGGAACCGATGTGTATGCACTAGTACCATGCTCAGTTTACGCAGCACTGCATGCAAATCACAAATCCTACTTTCTTGAGGCACGCGGTAGGGTCTATGGTTTAGGGTTTAGGGTTTAGGGTCTAGGGCCGAGGGGAGAGTTGCTTTTGGTTTACTGCTCCAACTTCCCATGATAACAACTGAGCACCCTAAACCCAAGGGCTCCAATGTAGTTCCTTTTCGGGTCTGTTATGGTTTTTCGGTAAGGGATCGTAATATACTACCCAAAAAGGAACTACATAGGAGGGCCTGGGTAAACCCTAAACCCCAAACCCTCATATCGTGGATGTATCGCAAAGTTAGCTCTCCCGACCAGCCTTCATCGCACGATAAGGGTAATATAAGGGATTATAGGGGTTATATGGGGGCTTCTAGGGGTTATATTGGGGTACGATTAGGATAGCGGAAAAGAAAATGGAAACTACTATAAAGTTCAGCCCTTTGGTCTTCCAGGCGTCCTGTAATCGAAAGCACTGCTTGGCTGCTTGCGCAAAACTCCCTGCACCGCAATTGACCCCTTAATGGTATCCAAACAGCATCCCCTTCGTTCTTATGTACTTCATTTATGAAGGCCTTGAAGTAGTTTTGAACCAGGTTAAGGGTAAAGACAGAAGATGGGGTTAAGGGCTTAGGGTTTCGGATCCACGGCTTAGGGGCCAAAGCCTGCTCCAAAATCCATAGACAATCCCAAAGCTACCTTGTAACATCTGAGGAGGAGCGGGCTAACTTCGCAGGACCCTATACCACCCCCCACCTCAACAGCCCCCCCTAAACCCCTAAACCCCTAAACCCTTAACCCTAAACCCTAAACCGCAGGCCTAAATAAATGCCTAGAGAACCTCAGCTAGCCCTTGTCTGAAGATGGGGAGTCCTGTTAAACCCTACACTCTAACCCCAAGACCAGCATGCATACCTGACACCAGGCATCCTACTTGAGCTCAAGCCCTCTGAAATCCACAAAAATATCTGCAAAGTCCAAGGGTTCTGTGTTGAAGGTTAGGACTTACCTAAACCCACAAAGTAGGTAAAATAATAGCCCAAAACACCTGAATATAGCCCTAAAAGGCCATTATTCTGCATACTATTGGGGTTCAGGTAGGGCTTAGAGCATGCCAGGCTTCTGGAGGCTTAAAGGGTCGAAGTACTCCAACCCATTTCGGTCCACTGTTTCGGGTTTAGGGTTTAGGGTTTAGGGAGAAACTTGGACTCTTTGTTTATGGCAGCTGCAGTGCAAGAACCCATGCAGGCTCTAAAAAAGAGCGCAAGCACAAAGCGGAAACCCAGGAAGCCTCCCCTTCCAGTGCAACTCCCAAACCCTAAACCCTAAATAGCAGTTTCCATTTCATTTTCCATTATCCCAGTATAACCCCTCTATAAACCTAATGATATCATGAAACATTTCCGAAGCCAGCCGGTCCTGCATCGAGGTGTTGGCCGTTGCGACATCCACAAGGCTTCGAATCTCTTGGTCGTTGTACTCTTTGAGAACATGGGCATACCTCAAGAAGTTGACCCCTAAACTCCACGTTCTATCCCAGATTTGAAAGTATCCCCAGGTGTGGGCCTTTAATTCTGGGCTCCCTGTATATGTTCCTATAGTGTATGGGTTTAAGGTGTTTGTAGGGTTTTGGGTTACCCTACGTATACATTTAATAAGATTTCAATCAAACCCCCATTTCACGGCCCATGATTCCAACCTGCAAGGTTTTGTGTTTAGGGCCTAGACTTTAGGGCTAAGTTAGAGTCTTTGGCTTCGGACTGTTGAGTTCGGGTATACTGTGAGAAACACAGTACCTGTGAGTTGCGATAAGTTCTGCAGGAATTAGTCCGGCCGCTGCATTGATAGATTCGAATGAGGGAATGCAACATAGGGTTTGGAGTTTAGGATTATAGGGCTTAGGGTTACTTAGTAAGGACTAAGGGAATACATTATTTGGGGATTACATGGGGATCAAATTCCACTTTTCCCTTCCAATTACCAATAATGCGATCTTAGACCGCAAGAAGCCACTTGATCATCCTGGCTTTTGTTCATGGAATGTTTACACGATCAGCCTTCAGCCATTCCTATTCTCTTCTACACTCATGGGGTCTAGGGTCTATATTGTACACCCTACAGTTACATAGGCAAAGGACCCAAAGATCCCTTCCCTTGTGAATTGCCAGAGGAACCCTAAAATCCGCCAGAACCCTCATTGTTTCTTGTTTAGGTCTTGTTTGGTTGTAGAGCCCTCCCTTTTTGCTCTGTTTTTCTTCGGATGTGAAATTCGTTGTTGTGTATCATGCAGCTTCCCTAGAAAAGAAAAGGGGGCACGTACTACCTAAACCCCGCCCTAAACCCTTCATTTTCGCCCAAAAGGACATTGTTTTACCTACTTTTGGGGTCCAGGTATTACCTAAACCCTAAACCCTAAACCCTAAAACCCTAAACCCTAAAACCCTAAACCCTAAACCCTAAACTATCTGTAACAGAAGAAAGATCTGTCACCCTCAGCTCACCACTTGCTGATGAAAATCCTCACTGACACCGGCCCCAAACAAGTCAACCGGACACACCACTTAGGGTTTAGGGTTTAGGGTTTAGGGGGTTTAGGGTTTAGGGTTTAGGAACTTAAGCCAAGACTGCCATAATGGGTGTATGTACATATATATATATGTATGTGTGTGTAGTGACTAATTTGGCTCCCCATTACACTAACGTAAATTAAGTTCTTTAACAGCAACCTAGTACTCTCCACCCAAACCCCCCGATTGTACCCAAGCCTAGACCCCGACCCCTGCTACCCAGGGTTTAGGGCTTCGGTCAGGTTGCTTGTCTAGCACCGCCAGCCGCTGACCGGAAATGCCACCAGAGTCCTCGACACTCAAAAACGGTTCATTGATTTACTAATTCCATTTTTTGCTGTCACGGAGATTTGGAAAAGGAAGCAGCCAATCATGCGAAAGAAGTTTACAGGAATCAGGGACCTTCTTGGCTTCCTCAGTTCTGTGTGGTTGATGTATTTGAATGGTTAGTTTTATGGTTCTCAGGGTTGAATTTCTAGACAGTCTTACCAGACGTCGGAATTTTGCTGACTTGCCAGATGTTTACTTTTTCTCTCGCGAGGCTTGTACAAAGTCATCCGTATACACGAAACTCCGACAAGACATAGAAAACCTAGTTTCCGCTAGGTTCTGGATGATTCTATGTGAGCTATAGTCTAAACTCCTAGTATCCCCCTTAATAACCCCCATATAATATTCCCCTATGACCCCCCATATCACCCCCTTTCAGGAGTTTGGACTGTAGCTCGAATGATGTCTTGCAAGGTAGCGACTTACATAGAGAAACCAAGAACAGCTAACCAAGAATTGTGAATCTTCCTTTAGCTCGCAAAGCTGTATTGTTGTTCTAAGGATTTCTTATAGAACCATGTAAAACAGCCCCAGGGAAGTCTGATGAAAAAAGCAGCTAAGCTAAGTTGCGGGTTAAAGATTTCCACGCTGAAGTGTTAACTTCTCCAACATCTAGCGACAGAAGGCCTGCATTCTATGATTGACGTTACAAGGGCCCTATCTGAATCTGACTCTTTCCATACATATCTCCCTAGTAAACGAGAGGCTGTCCCACCACGCCGAAGCCTACCCAGCCCTACCCTTAGCAACTGCCGACAGTCCGTAGATGCGAATGTGCAACGCAGCCGAACATCCTTTAGCACCTGAGGCTCTGGCAACAAAAGCAACAGTTTGAGTAGTGTTTCTTTGGTTGTTGAACCTAGTAAGATAATGTTCCTTATATAAATTACTATACCCCAAAAGAAAAATATGATCTTACTCTATAATGGGTACCATAATATCCCCAAATAAAATACTGCTCAGTTGTGGCAATTACAAGGCAGGCTTCCTTCTTTCATGCTTAATCTGCTGGTGGAGGGGTGGGCCCCCACGTACGGTAGTTTCCGCAAAGTAGGGTACCTTGTATACCCCAAGTGAACTGCTACAATTGCTATGTTATAGGGACCCTCAAACCTTAGAAGGCACCCACATGCGCTGTTGGGACTGCGTTTGCTTCATGATATTTCACGGTTTCTGAGTTTTGAGGCTCAGGCTTTTCTGGGCTTGGGGTTGGGGGCTAGCAGGCCAGCGGAAGCATGAGAATGGGGAAAACGGAGCTTCGCAGGAAGGAGAGGCATCTGGGCTGAATCTGTCAGAAGAAGATAATTACTGATGCCATGCTGTTTGCGTGAAGGCTATTCTTGGATTTGGTCCCTGATTCCTCACTGATAGTATGTATTCCTCGTAAACCTAGAACAAAGATGTTAGTCTTACTCGTTCCTTGGGGTTATACAAGAATGAAAACGCAACAAATCTTCCTATGGGGATAAGAGTAGTTGCTACTGCCGACTAGTGCTTGTTTCGCCCCTTGCTAGGCTAAACCCTAAACCCTAGACCCCAAAGTAGGGACCAGTACCTTAGCTTGTCCCTCACTCATATTGTCAAGAAGGACAGGACCTGCTTTTCAGGGTTTCTTTTTTTTGGCACTTGGTACACTTTTCGACTTGTGCTTTTCAGGGTCGAGGGTTTAGGACTTAAGGTGAATAATGGCCAACCAGATGGACAAGAAGATGGAAACTGGGTTCACATAGCTAGGGGTTGTACCCGGGCTGGTTCCAAGCAGTAGAAACCTAGAACGACTACCTGTTTCCCTTGCGGTCACTATTAGTGGGCTGGGGAGTCCTTCGTAGCCCTTGCCCATGCGGGGCGCGTCGTTGACAATTCCTTGCTAAACCCTAAACCCCTAAACCCTTCAACCCTAAACCCCCTAAACCCCCTAAGCCCTTCAACCCTAAACCCCCAAACCCCCGACCCTAAACCCTAAACCCCGAAAGGGACATGTGCGTGACGTTCTTGTAACCTAGCTGCTGAGCCCCTGGTCCCAGAAAGCTGAACCTGTTAATCATCTGGGCCGCTGTTGAAGAACTTACCCCAAGAATCCAAGTACCCAATAGTCATATACTTACCCAAAACCTATGCTATAATTACTATTCCCCAACTCCCAAATACCTAATTATTGGGTACATGGACCCTCTGCGTTAGAAGTAAGTTATCATAATAAGAGTACATGTAGGGTTTAGGGTTTGCGGCTTAGGGTTCAGGGTTTAAGTTACACTAAAATATGGATATATAGTAAATAATAAGGTTTCCTTATCATCTTATTCTAAAATGTATATTTCTTAAGAGCAACCTGGTCATGGTAGGATGTTATCAACTCCGTGAGCTGCAGGCTTTGAGCCAAGGTGCAGTTTTGTTTGCGGAAGTGTTCAGCAACACTTTGCTTACGCAGCATATGCCAAAACAATTTGTAATCAAGGACACCGTCATGCTCAAAGGAAATCTAAAGATGAAAGCCTAGGCCCTGAATCCTCAACCTTAAACCACGAAGAGATGCCAGGTAAGAATCTCCGTAGCCGTAGGCGGACGTCACACCTCTCCCGGGTTGCTGTTTAGGAACTTTAAAACATTACCATAATAAGGAAGCCCCAACATTTACTATACACCCATAATATGATGACTTGAACTAATCTCCTTAATATACCCATACTCTGATATACTCTGATAATGTACATTAAGCTTCTTAATATACCGTCCTATGATAACTTAGACTAAATTCCTTAATATGCCAACGTTGTGATCACTTAAGTTAAGCTCCTTAATATACCCATACTATGATTACTTAAATTGAGTTCCTTAATATGACCATTCTATGATAACTTTAGCTAAGCTTCTTTTATGTACTCACATTATGATGATTTACATTAAGTTCCTTAATATACCCATACTATGATAACTTACACTAAGTTCTTTTTTATACCCCGACACTTTATTCCCTACTAACCCTGAACCCTCGTCCCTATATGATGTATCCCCATATTCCCTACTAGGAACCAGTGACTGTGGTTCCTGCAGGGGAACTTCCCTTCCTGGATTGACTCAAATTTCGCTGTGCTATTGCAGGTGCAACTACAGGGCTCTCCTGTCCATCAGTGCACACTAAGGAAGTTATGGACTGGTGCTTCGTGAGGAACATTCATATCTTATATGGGGCTTCTACTCTCTTATTCCCTACTAACAACCAACAAAACGAGCATGATGTAGTTAGGTCAGAATATCTCCTGCATTGATCAAGTTTATAAGCCTCGAGCACAAGAATAGAACAAGGCCTAGCAGGGCCTCGCATGGCAAACCGGCCTGGGTTGCCCCCACAACCTGAATACCAGCTAAACCCGAGACCCTAAACCCTAAGCCTCATGCCCCTACACACTGAATCTTGAATCCATTGGACATACATGACCGAAGCGGCAAATGCAAGTAAGTTCTCACGCGACCCTTGCCCCTTCAAACCCTTGGAATTCCTGGATCCCTCTACGCTACCCACTACGTCTATAAACTGCCAGAAATAAATTCCCTATGCTATAAAACCTGACCATCCAGGTCTCTTAACCTCTGGGCCGCATAGGCCCCAAAACTGCATGGCCCGCATTAGAAACAATTTTACGGCACAGAGGGACTCTTCAAGCTTGTGGCTGCAAGCACACTATGAAGCCCTATGACCATAAACGGGGGCTGGGGTTCAGGGTTCAGGAGTCCGTTGAAGTTACTACAAGCTTTTGAGGCATGTTTTCAGATCGTTGCGACGCTAGGTTATAGAGTTCAGTGATTTTGCCAGGGGTCCATGTGCTCAACAATCGGGCAGGTGAGATTCCGTGAGACTGCAGTTAAGTAGCTTTGGGCAAGCACCTGGCTGTTAGGAACTTGGACCCCTTGGTGTATGTAAATGGGTTGAGATATGTGAGCTTTGCAAAAAAGGGGCTCCCAGGACGCTAAGGGCCAATAGGGGTTCTCAAGGCATATTTTCTGAATTCCTACTGAGGGTCAACAAGAAAAACTCTCCCAAAGAAGAGTCCACGTAGGCATATACTATCTACTTAGTGCCCCAAGGGCTACCCATTTAGCCGCCCAAAAGCCTCAACCCTAAACCCTACATGAGCCATCCTCTAAACTCCTAGTATCCCTCTTCGTAACCCCCTATACTACTCCCCTATAGAATCCCCTTTATAACCCCCCCTTAAATAGATTACAGCTCATATAGCTGTATGCATCCCTAAACCCTAAGCCATGGATCCTTTGGGTTTGAGCAATTCCCATGTCACCATGCCTCGAAAGTCGTTCATGACCTTAGCAGCTTTGGGTTTAGGGGTTTAGGGGTTAAGGGTTTAGAAATCTTAGGAGTTTAGGGTTTACTGTAGGGGTTTGGAATTTGTCGGGGTTTAGGGTTTAGGGTTGAGGGTTAGAGGTCATTTAAGGTTCAGCATTGCAAGGGATTTCTTGTGGGTTTTAAGGCTTATGGTTCCAGGATCTATGTTGTAAGGGTCTATGGCTAAGGCTGTAAGAATTTAGGGCTTTAGGAATTTCAGGTTTATACGTTTGGGATTTCAGGTTTTAGGTTGTCTTCTGTTGTAGGATTTAGGACTGATGGGCTTATGGCTTGATGGAGGCACTGGACATCCAGGAGCCCTATGGCAGAAAGGTTCTTACTGAAATTGTTGAGACTCTCACAAAAATCCTTAAGGGTCCAAGTACCCAATAATCATATACTTACCCAAAACAAACCTGTACTATAATTACTATTACCCAAATCCCAAGTAACAAATTATTGGGTACATGGACCCTAAACCCTATAACCCTAAACCGTATATATCCCTGTATATCCCTATATACCCCTATGTATCCCCCCTAAAGGGGACCTAATTATTGGGTACATGGACCCTCTGGGATAGAGGCAGCTCACCCAAAACCATGGGTCCTGCCCCCACCCATTAACAGTCTATAATTAATAATAGGGGTTTAGGGTTTAGGGTTTAGGGATAAAGGCCATATAGATTATTTAAATAAATATTATCCAACTGTTTCTGAGTGGGGGCAGTACCCAACCTCAACCTTAAATCCTAGATTGTGTCAGAACCCTACTGCGCTGAGGCATTCCGTCTCATGTGGTGCTGTTTGTGTGCACCACAAGGGCTCGTAGGCTATGTAGGTGTCTTTCCGCTTTGCTGGCACTTGGAGCAACATGTATACGGACTCTCATAGCTGTCTCTGAATAATTTCAAAATCACAGCCATGCCATGACAACGCTACCTTGAGGATTCTCGGATAAAAAGTACCAACAACATTTTTGAGCCTGGTTGAAGTCCCCTTCACGATAGCCATCCATACCAACAGCGCATTACTAGTGGTAGTTTTTAGTACCCCTATATTATGGAATTACTTCGTATACGTATGATATGCTGCAACCGTCCATACATCAGGCGCGGACTAGCAGACTAGCAGTACCGAAAAAAATGTAATAATAATAAAAAACAATAAAAAAAAAAAAACGACTCAAACGGCTCTGAGGGAAAAGTAGCGAAGCCGCCCTGCCAATTCCCGAGGCATTTTGCCAAGTTCGACCCCAAAGTTATCCAAACACAAAATCTACCCTAGGGTCTGGGGCGGAGTTTAGGGTTTAGATGGGTTTAGGGGGTTTAGGGTTTAGGGGTGTATTGCTTCGTATGCACACGAGCAAATTAAACTTTCCCCCTCTTAATCAAACTCACCCTCTAAGCTACAAATATTCCACCATACTTTTCTCAATTGAGTATCTTTAGCTATAACGTACAACTACATCTGAACATCCAAGCAATACTCGCTGGGCCGGCGGACGCCCAGCGCTCCATACTTGCAACGCTCGAAGGGCTTGGCATTCTCGTAAGTGCCGCCAAACCTCCGCAATAACAGCCCTAAACCCTAACAAGGTCCGCGTGTATGTTTTGCTGAGGGTCTTGGACTGGGACACTGGGGGGTGTCAACAAACGCGTCGCAAGACTGCCGCTGCTGCTTGCCACTACATTTTCCTCTGCTCCCCAGCGATGATAATAGAGTAGTATGAATAATATGAAAAGTATTCACAGCCATGCAAATCATGTTACTGTTAATAGTATTAATAATCAAAAAAGCTGCATAGAACTAACACTAATCATATTCATAACAATGATAATAGCTACTGCCCCTCCTCCTCCTCCACCCTCTGCTGCTTCTCTTGCCGCAGCCCTCATGACAACTGGCACCAGCTACTTCTAACTACACCTACTACTTTATGTTCTGCTTGGCCTTGGAAAACAAGTGTAGCTTCCGGATGGCGTACACCTTTAACTTACAGCTCGTTCTAGAACTTTCAAGATGAGATCCCCCAGAAAGACACACTGACAGGAGTTTGGAGCCCTTTCGACGGGGTAGGGCCAAGGGTGTAACTAATTCATGGGAACAATTGCTGAATCTTATGGTCCTTCCGATTGAGGGACTAAGGGATGTGGGGGCGCGGGTGTTCTCTGGGGGAGCGGAGGGTGGTATTTGCCCTCTTAGTACGCCTTGATAGGCTCCCTTTTTGGAGCGGTCCTTGGACACATTATGACCAACGAGTTGTAGCTTAAGAAACATTTGCTGGGGATTGAAGAATAGCTTCTGTAGGAGCCTATTCACCTTAATGAGATTTTGGCTTACATTCCACGATTCTACCATGATGAAATACCGATGGTCAGGCCATGCTAATACTCATTTTTCAGCCTTCTACAGTACTGCGGAAGGTAAAGAACTGTCACCTGGGAGGGCCCTGACGAATCAAAGGATAATCCAACTGTCGCACTCCCTAAACCCGAAACCATATAATATATTGGGGTTATATAGGGGTTTTAGAGGGATAATGGAAAAGAAAATGGAAACTACTATTTCGGGTTTTGGGTTTAGGGGTTATGGTTAATGCAGACCCATGATCAAAAAACCCTCCTTTTCAGGGTCTTAGTATAAGGATCCCCCCCATTCTAATCCCTATTATAAGGGGAGGGGGTTTATTAATTCGGGATCTACATTAAACCCTATCCCCTAAATAGTAATTTCCATTTTATTTTCATTATCCCAATAGAACCCCAAATGATATACCCTATAATCCCTGCAGTTTCCATTTTTCCATTATCCCAACAGAACCACAATATTCTGGGGTTATTCTGGCTGGGAGCTGCTTGGTGTTACCTCTATTAGGGGTATATAGGATATTACCCCAAGAATGGAGAATCAAATGGAAAAGAAGATGGAAAATGACATGGAAACTGGGGGTACATGGTGGTTTAGAGTTTAGGGTTTAGGGTTTCCCGAAATTAGGGGCAACTTATTGGGGGTCCCCATAACGAGGATTATAATATATTGGGGACTATTTAGGGTTCCCTCGTTTCCAGAATTCACAAATGCGTTCATCTCAGTTGGGTACCAGGTCAGAGTTCAAAACTTCCGGGTGCAAAAGATCAAGACAATTTGACTTGTCTGCAGCACTACATCCGGATAGGCGAGCCGTAACAAAGATGCAACTTTCCTTTGCCAGAGGGGTTGTTGAACACTTGCCGTCAGCAAGCCCTACAGCAGTCGCATGCCGTCCTTCCAACCCTAAACCCTAAAGACACGGAAGTTTTAAAGGGAGGCATTTGAGACTTGTGAGGCCAATGGTGGATGAGATAACGTCCAGCCCTGCAACGACTGAGCGAGCGTGGCGCTCAGCATAACTTTTACTTTACGAGTGGTTAAGGGGGAGTGGGGATGGAATATAGGCACAATCGTACAGGAGGCTATATTAAGGCTTAGTCTAAGGATCCACTCCCCCGCTCCCCCTTTAACAGGGCGAAACCACTTCTTCTTCTTCATCATACTTAGGAGCCCCCTGGCTGGGAAGCACCTTCGCCGCTGCGCCGGTACTGGGGATGACAATTTGGGTTGGGGTGCTGGGAAGTAAAATGGAAACTATTTTAGTGGGGTGAGGGTTGGTGTTTGTTGGGATGTTTTTTTTATCATATAGGGGGAACCCCCAATCTCCATAAACCCCCCAACACCTCTCACCCCTCAACGCTGAAACCTCAAAACACTAAAACCCTAAATGCTAAACGCCCTAAACCTTCAAGCCTGAAAACCCTTTAAACTCCCCCCAAACCCTTACACTCCTGGTGCCCCTCAACCCTACAAACCCCTAAACTGTACACCCTAAACCCTAAACCCCCACTCCCAAACCCCAACACTCTTTGTGCCAAGAAGATCCGAGCAGCAACTCCATCTCCCACCTCTTGCGGATATCGTTCTTGCCTGGGTTTAGGATTAAGGGTTTAGGGTTTAGGGTTTAGGGATTTAGGGGTTTAGGGTTTAGCGTTCAGGGTTTCGGGTTAATGGAAAAGAAAATGGAAACTACAGGGATTATAAGGGGTTATAGGGAGTATATAGGGTATAGAATATTGGGGCTATATTTGGATTATGGAAAATCAAACAAGACTACTTAACTACTATATGTAGGATTAAGGGTCTAGGGTTTAGAGTTCGCGGAGAGGCTACATAGGGGCTTTAAGGCAGGTTACCCAAATAATGGAGATACAAACGGAAAAGAACATGCAAAGGTGAATGAAAGCCGGGGTCAGATAAAGGTTATGTTATTCGGGTATGCATAGTATAGATAGTGAGGTAATTTTTGGTAAGCCCCCTATCGGGCAACGTAGATCTGTTAGATTTCGACGCTTTGGGGTTCGGGGCCCGAAGCCCGGAATCCTTAACCCGAAATCCCAGATTCAAGTTTAGAGCGTTCATGGTCCCTAGACCCTAAAGCTCATATCCCAAACCCTTAGCCTGGGCCTGAGGCGTTGCTAGGCACTCCAAACCCCAAACCGCTTTGCGCATTCTGGGACGCCAGACTCTGATGCCTCTGCACTTTACATCATGAAGTGAGGTTAACGGGGTGAGGGAGTTCTAGGGTTCTCTGAATATAGTAGTAAAGAGTCGACCTACACCCTAAGCCCTAAACCCTTACAATTGTTCTGGACGCATCCTTCTTCCATTTCACACTCCTTTCTCCGCCGCATATAATACCACGTACATACTTAACCGTGCTTTAGCCTGGTGTGGGTAAGACATGACGCACGCAGGCAACAGGGATCCTTAGAGCCTGAAGACCAATATCAATGAAAATCATAACTTCAAAAATCTGAGAAACCCTGCTACCCCAAACCCTACAAACTCTAGACTCTGAAATACTCTAAACCGCAGCTTCGTCCAAGATGCTGTCAAGCGCACCGCTGGAGGTTCCTGTTTCGAACTGACCTTACCAAGGCATGTCGCCACGCGGATTCCAAACATTTTCTACATATTCGGTGGCTCCATGCGGGTACTCTGCACAACTGGGCCCAAAGTACGTCCAAGCCCTCTGGCAAAACATCACACCAAGCTGAAATCACTGGTTCTTACTCAGAAATAAGGAAGTACAAGCCCTATAAAAAACCATCTATAGTATAATTTATTCCCTTCTAACCCTAAACCCTGCAAGGTAGTTTCCATGTTCTTTTTGATTATCCCTATATAACCCCAAAAAAATCGCATAAAAGAAGCAGTAAGTAATTAACATAGGTAGGAAGAAGGCGCAGTGCACAAGTAACAGGCCCAGGGCCAGTTTCAAGTTTCAAGGCACGATCGGCACAGTCTACCCATTGTGTGTTCAGTTTAGGGTTTAGGGCTTCGGGTTTAGGGTTTAGGGCGACCCCTTGTAAAGGTATGGCTTGGCCCTACTTTCATCTGCCTGGAAGAATCCTTCTCACATCTCTGGCCAGGAGGCTGCGGTAGTACTCATCCGTCTCCATGAAGCGCCCCACGCGATCAATGTGAATGTGGACGACCTGGGTATCTATGGCGAAGAAGAATCAAGCAGTTAGCGTGATCTATCCCTATATATCCCCTTGTACCCCTTCAAGGGACCAAGGATTTCCACTTCATGTCCCATTGTTTTTGCCAGTTAATCCTCCGATCCTGGGGCTATGTATCCCGAAACCCTGAACCCTACATACTATACTGGTTTACATTTTCTTTCTTTTCCATTCCTAAATACTCCAATCTACCTGGTGAGTCTGAACCATGGGAGGTAACATGCTATCAACAACAAGACTTCGCAGCCTTCACCATCTTCCTAATAAGGGTATGTAAGGGTATATAAGGGTAATGGATAAATACAAGGAAAAAGAGGGGCATGATGATATTATTCTAGCTACAACTAACACTGCAAGAAGTTGTAATGGAAAGTTCCTGTCCAAGACATAGGGTTTTTCCAACCTCAACGAACCGCATTCTGCAGTCCTTGCCCTGGGGCTCTAGGTCTATAGATCATACCTACACTGGGGCCTTCAGTCTCTAATTGGTGCCGACATGGAGCCTTAGGGCAACTCTATGTCACTATGTCCAACGAGAAGGACCTTCGGCAGTCGAAAGTGTAAACTACACGTGTTTGGCACGCTAGGTGCGCTTACCGTTCAAGGGTTCATGGTTGCGGCCCTGCATTTGGGCAGTTCCCAAAACAATGGACTGCTTTTGATTATAGGTTTTCATGACGGCAACTAATATTTAGGGGTACCAAAATGGGAACCTAATTTTGCTACAACCCAATAATCCCCTAGATAATCACAGTTGCCATTTAATTTTCTATGTTCTTTTCCATTTGATTCTCCATTAATGGTACCGAAATCGGACCCTAATTGTGGGAAGTACCCATATAACCCTAAACCCTAAATAGTAGCTTCCGTTTTCTTTTCCATTATCCCTATAAAACCCCAATATATATATATATCCTATATCTGTGGGAGCTTCCATTTCCTTTTGCATTATCCACATATCCTATATATATATACACTAGAATTTTGGAAGCTACCCATTTTCTTTTTCATTATCCCTATACTGCGCCGATGTACAACCCCAATATCTACCCTATAAGTTTCGGAGCTACCCATTTTTCCGTGTAGAACCCTAATATATACCCCATAACTTTGGGAGCTTCCATTTTCTTTTCCATTATACCCTTTAGAACCCCAATATATACCCTATAACTTTGGGAGCTTCCATTTTCTTGTCCATTATCCCTACACAGCCCCTTATATATACCCTATAACTTTGGGAGCTTCCATTTGCTTTTCCATTAACCCTATATAACCCCAAGATATACCCTATAACTTGGGGAGCTTCCATTTTCTTTTCCATTCTCCATATACAACGCCAATATATACCCTACGACCTTGGGAGCTCCCATGTTCTTTTCCATTATCCCTATAGGACCCTAAATACATACCCTATAACTTTGGAAGCTTCCATTTTCTCTTCCATTATCCCTATAGGACCCCAATATATACCTAAACCCTGAACCCTAAACCCAGATTTTTGGGAGCTACCCATCTAAATTCGGAACTCAGGCCGATGTGATTCGTTTGTTCTGGTGAGTAGACAGGTTTGCTACTTGTTTTCTTATGTTTTCAAGACTTTCGCTTCCCCTGGGGCTCCATGTCTATAAATAATACCTACATTAGGCCCCCAATGTCTATGAATAGTACCTACATTGGGCCATTTGGAGCCCAGAATTTGCGGCTCAGGGTTTCCAAAGTGCAATACCTTCAAAGCGACCGTTTGTATAGCTCGTATTCTCTCGGCAACCCGCACTTGATTCCAAGGTGTCAGTTCAAGCAAAACACACATCCCAGGCGCGGCCTGGTACCCAACCCTCAACGCCTAAATCCTACTGTAAATCCTAAACTCGAGACCCATAACCTCTCTTAAGCCCTGCCCAACTCTCAGCCCGAAACCCTGAACCCTGGATCTCCCTAATCCTTAAACCCCGAACCCTAAACCCTGAGCCCGAAACCCTGAAACCTGGATCTAGAATCAGCTAACCATCGCACACCCCAAACTCTACCTTCCTACATGGAAGTTGACATAGTCTCCTTTCCAAAGGACGGTAGTCCTTGTGCTTCCGTGTTAGTTTCGGGTGGGGGGGGAGGTGAACGGCAAGCCCAACACCCCTACCTTAAATCCTGCACCCCTGAACCCTAAACCTTCAATTTCAATGCAGCTTGGTTGCTGTAGGTGCCAAGTCCTGACAACTTGTTGCACTACTTCTTGCCACATGACGAAATAAAAATGAACACTCTCACCACCTGCAAAGCATGTTCCCCTAGTATATGATTTTCCGCATTGCAAAATAAATCAATCAGCAAGGAAGTTGGCCCGCCCAACTTGTTGATAGCTATACCTAGACCTCCCAAACACCTATGGCCATTCACCACACCGTAAAACGGCTGTTATGATAGGATATTTGGGTGGTCCATACAATCAAAATCTGAAAAAATCCCAGAGGGTCCAAAGTTGTCTCAATGCTCCAGGGCCTAAAGCCTAAACCCTAAATAATGTGAAGCAGTATCCATTTTCCTTTCCGTCATTACTAACCTATGCCCATTTTGGAGGCTGGCTTCGCAAGGATGGTGTAGGATTTAGCTGATTTTTTTTTCTGCGGCGCTTTTTTCTTCACCTGTTCATGATTTCGAGTTTGGAAGGATTCAGGGTTTAGGAGAATGGAAGCTACTACTGTATCATGCCCTTGGCGATGCTGATAAATGGTAGGTTGTGAAAAGTTATGGTCGTATAATTTTCGGGTCCCTGATAGAAGGCAGCCCCGAATTTAAAGTGGTATCCTTAAAGGGCCAGAATTATGACAACCCAAAAGAAATCACTTTGGGGATGTGTTTGCAATCTTGGGCTTTGCTGTAGGACTTGGGCACAACCCGCATGGCGCTACTCGCAGAGGCTTTGCACTCGCGCAAGAATCTGAAGCCCAGCTTCATGGGGTTCATGATTGCCATCAAAAACCTTGTAGGATCTACGTGCGGCGGGCTCTTCGGAAGCGCGGGGGAACTTTGCCGTAGAATCAAGCTTGCAACAGAGAAGGAGCACTTGTAAGGAACTCGGATACATACAACCATATTGCAAGCATGCTCATACCCTCCGTAAGTCTCATTGCTCACCTAAACTGAAATGCAACATGGAGATGTGTCAGCGATATGGTCCATTCCTGAGGCCCCTTAGTCCTTAGTCTGCATCACTTTGATTACCCCCCCCCCCCCACCTTCTGCTGCCTAGATCGCTGGCCATAACTCTTCGCCAGCTTCGGGAACCAGCGCAGGTCACCCCAACCAACTAACAAACTTGGAGCCTTAAAGTCTTGCTGGATCTTCCCATAATTTGGGGGAGAACCCACATCGCTTCAAGAATAGCCGCGGCCCCTGCAAGACCAGCTGAACTTTGTCAAAGCAACCCTGGAGCGCACCTATACACCCCTTTCTCAAGGGATGCGTTTAGCTCTTCCTGATAGTGACTTTCAGTTGGAGGCTCGGGCAGACAAGGTTTAGGGTTTAGGGTTTAGGGTTTAGGGGGGTTTAGGGTTTAGGGTTTAGGGATCTCTAAACCCTGTGATCTGTAAGATCAGCCATTACATAGCTCTCACCAAACAAGTCTCGGCAACGTTGTGTAGGGACAAGTTGCGACTAAACCCTAACTCCTCTTAAAGCCTAAACACTCGATCTAAATCTTCACTCAACACCTAAACCTTGAATCTCAAAAATGAAGCCCCGAAGCCCTAAACCCTGAATCCTCAAGCTGCAAGCCCCAAATGTCCATGTGAACCCTAGGCAGGTCATCCTGGATCCAGCCAAGTGTAGCCTGGAGCTCTTGCTCCGAGTAGCCCAAGGTCCTGGGGTTTAGGGTTTAGGGCCTAAGGTTCAGTTTCAGTAAACCCTAAACCCTAAAACCCCTAGGGGTTTAGGGTTTCCAGTTGCGGCATTTTAACACGTAGGAATACACCTTAAAACCCTGAAGGGTGGTTGCGGAATTGGGGGTTGAGGTTTGTTGTACTCATCCATACGGGCTGACTTGAGAGGCGTTTTAGGTATACGTATGTTATACCATAAGGGTCACAGGACCCAAATAATAAGGCTTTAGGGCCCAAATGCTACATCATTAATGGTATTTGGGCCCTAAAACCCTATTATTTGGGTCCTTGGACCCTTAGGGATACTGTATACAAATACGGCTTGTCCGTGAGCCTTGGGGTAATCCTCCTGATTATTCGGGCTCCTTCATGACTTGCACTTGTGTTGTTAACTCTAAGCCCTAAACCCTAAACCCTGAACCCTATTAGTATGCTTCTTATGGAGTCCAAGTCCGTACCGCAGCACACTGCGAGAGGTCTTCCGCCGGGGGCTTACTTCAGAACTCCACTCAGGAGTGCCAGCCTACATCCCTAGGCCCTAGACCGCATGGACCCTAAACCAGGGGACTGAAGCCAGAGTTTTGCAGATCAAAACAATGCCAAAAACATGGATGTCCCCATACAACCTTCCTCAGCAAGGAACCCGCAGTACAATTCATCATGAACCCTAAGCCCTGAATGCTGTGGTAGTTACCGTTTTCTGCTCTTTTCCCTAAACCCTAAACCCTAAACCCCTATGTAACCCGCCTCCCTCAGAAAGCAACCCCAATCTTTGGAAAGAAGTGTGTAGGATGTGGGTTTAGGGTTTAGGGTTTAGGGCCCTAAACCCTACACCCTAAACCGTGAGGGCATCCCGGCAAGGCAATACCACATTCGCGAATCTACCATAATATACCCCAATCTAGCAAAATAGACCCCAATATAATATATCCAAATATCGCATAATATACCATACTATACCAAAATATCGCAAATCCACCTTAATATACCTAATATACCATATTCTACCCTAATATACCCTAATCTAGCATAATAATCTACCTTAATATACCATAATATACCATATTCTACCCTAATATACTATCATTAACTGCCAGCCCAAGGACTCGAAGCGTTTGCGCACCTGCAGCAGCTCTCAGACCACTCATTTGATGATGCCATACAGAGCCCCAAGTTTAGGGTTACAGGGTTAAGGGTTTAGGGTTTAGGGTTAAGGATTTTTAGGCTTGCCGTGCGCTCCCGATAGTCTGTCTGTACATCTGGAAAAGAGATGGTTGGCGCGTTGGCGCAGTCATGGGGTTAAGGATTTAGGGTACCAAAATTGACAACTACAAAAAAGGCCTTTCTGCGGGTTCACAAAAAGCAGCACCCTGTACAGGATGATATCTTTTCTCGGAGTAAACCTACCAGTTTGGGGTTCATGGAGCCATTGCAGTTGCAGTGGGGGAGATTCTTCTTGAAAATCTTCAGCTGCCGACAGTCAAGCCTAGGTGCGGATTTTGAAACCCACGCACTATGCCCAAAGACCTAGGCGTCCAATTGAAGTAGTTGGTTTTGTTGTCCCAAACCGTGCCCTGAACCCTCCAAACTGTTGATACAAGAATCCTGCGCAGGTATTGGTATACTATAGGGTTTAGGGTTTAGGGTTTAGGGAACCCTAAACCCTAAACCCTAAACCCTAATGATTCCCCAGGTTTAGAGTACTTGGGGTCATGCAGGATCTTTTAGATCAACCCGAAGGACCCTCTGAGGGCCTTCCATCACCCCGACTGATGCCTCAGTCCTGGCTCCGTGACCCGGAAGCAGGAATCCTGCTCCCTTTAATGTTTAGGTTTCAAAGGGGTAAAAAAAAATAGCCTTAGTGACATTACCGTAATGGTGGAGAATCAAACGGAAAAGCAACTCAAAATGACATGACAACTGTGATTTTATGGTGTTATATTTGGGAATACGAGGCTTTTGGCAACCCGGAGCCCCAGAACTAGGACCGGAACCTATAATTATCACGTGAATTTCAAGGGGGTCTAGTTAGGGGTTGGGTTACCAAAGCCGTCTTGCTTGCTCGAATCCGATACCGTCTTGCTTCTTTCAATCTGGTAACGCAAGCCCGAACCCCGAGATCCCAAACGTTGCGCCCCCCGCAAGGGTCTGAACAGGGTTTGGGGATATCCTATACAATAGCCATACAAGATTATTACTATACAATAGCCATACAAGATTATTATGTGAAACCCTAGCCTTCATGAAGCATACGTATAATATATGCATATATATATATATACACATACGAGGACTACTGTGTGCTACCCTAAACCCTAAGCCTTTTTTATGGCTTGCACATTCAACCCCCAAGTCCTCAAAACCTACACCGGGTCCTTCTCGAAATAACATTAATAAAAAAAAACACATACGGTTTTTTCTTCAAATTGACACTATAATCTTGACAGATATATCAAATGTTTGTATAAACACATATATTTTCTATATATGTATATCAAACAATGGACCCTTACGCCCCAATCCTGGCAAGGGGTTTGCCTCAGGCATGGCGGCGTCGTGGCTTGCCGAAGCATTGGCACGTACCTCGTCTTGCTTTTGGTAGGGAATGAAGGATTATATAGGGTTTAGGGTTACATAGGGGATAATGGAAAAGGAAATAAAAGCTACGATGTAGGGTTTAGGGTGAAAAACACCACGGATCTACCAGGGAATTTACTTTTCGGTGCTTTCGGCTAAGGGGATGGAAAAGAAGATGAGCACTACAATATAGATGGGGATGACATAGGAGCTAGTTGCGGGATCCATTCCTACATTCCCTACTGGAAACCGGTATCTTTTTAAACGACCTAAACCGGTATCTGTGTCAACAAACAAAGTCACATTGTGTCCATGCTTCAAAAGTTGCTATAGGGATATATAGGGATATGGATCAGGGTTTAGGCTTAGGGGTCCAGCACCTAGGGCTTTCTGAAGTGAACCCTCAGGCTTACGGTTTAGGCTTTAGGCGTTAGGGATTTGGGTAGAGTGGTTCTACACTACCCCAAAACAATTTGGAGGAGGGGAGTACATCAGAGGGATTATGGCATTTGCTATTCAGGATTCCAGGGAGGTCGTTTACGACCCTTCCCCTTCCGCAGATCAATTGCCTCGACCCTAGACCCTAAACCTAAACAGTTCTGAAAGGCATTGCCGGCGTGTGTAGGAACGGACTTTTGGTGTCCTGTGCAACAACTGAGTGCGATTTTCGGGTTCCTAACAGAATGTGCTGCAAGATATCTTGCCATGTCAGTTTCCAACGCAGACCTGATGTGAGCTATTTTCTAAAACTCTTAGTATCCACCCTTACAAAGCCTATCATGCTCCCCAATATAACTCCGTATATATCCCCCTTTAAGGAGTTCAGACTAGAGTTCATGCAGCGCAACTACCTGCGTGCCGTCTTGTAAGTTGTCTTGTGGGTCTGCAGGATCTGCATCAAGAGGCCTCATGTGTTGCCCTGCACGAAGGAAGCCAAACTACTAAACACGGCATTACACTTGAAGCAGAAAATTCAGCCCAGAAGCCAACAATTCAAAGGACAGCTTCTCGGTAAAATTAATTCTCTGAGTTCAGGGTTCAGGCTGAAAGAGGCAAACTTTCAAATCAACAAGTTGCAGAGTGTTTTTTTTTGCCGGGCCGCTCTTTAGAACCCCTAACCCGGAACCTCCACACCTAATCCGGCTTCTACAGCAAGGACCCCGCAACAACTGACCACGAAAAGCTGAGCTATAGTTCTCGAAAACTTCACCCAAAGCTTCCAAACTTCTCAAAACCTCCGTGTGCCCTGAAACTCGAACTTGTGCTAGGCGCATGTGCGAGGGCGGCGCGTTGGCATGGCACGAGCTTCCTCGGCATATGGGTTGTTCCCAGAATTCTGGCCACTTTTAAGTGCTGGATTAGATTACGGCCCCTACCAAAATGGGACCCTAATTTTGGAAACTATCCATATAAGCCTGAACCCTAAACCCTAAATAGTAGCTTCCAGTTTCTTTGCCATTATCCCTATATAACCCCCAATATATAACGCTAGAATTTTGGAAGCTACCCATATAGGAGTTTACCAACGGCTCTGGGGGAGACTGGGCAGATGGAGCAGAAGCCACTACATGTATCCGTCTGGTATATGGACTCAAGCACATTCATATGGGACCACCGAACACTGTAATAAGTTCAGGACAGCACAACATGGAGAGAACATCTGTTGCTTTTTGTTGGATGCAGCGCTTGCTTCAAGGCATCAAGGTAGGTAAGCTACGAAGCACTACTGCTACACTACTGCTAAATAATGGCAACTGGGTGCAACTGGGTTTTTCCTCTACCAAACCCCAAACCCTATAAACCAACAATAGAGTGCCATTTCGGTGCATGTCTCATTCTCCTTTGCATTTATGATTGTCCAGACATTAGTGTACCCGAGGCCCCGTACATCCCTATAAACCCCTATATTACCCCATGTAACCCCATGCATCCCTAAAAGGGTATCCCTTCAAGAAATACGACTCAACGGGGTTTATTTACCCGCCTCTTGGTGCGAAAGGAAGTTGTGTGCCAGCCAAAGTCGCTGTCAGCGGCACTGTAACAGCTGTGTCATGACTTGCGTTGGTCGATCCAATAACCCGACGTGATAATCCTCCTCAGACCCCTCTGAATCTTTGGGGCGTCTAGAGGCGTATCCAAAACCCTAGAAATCTAACCCAAAAAAACTGCAAACCTAAAACTCTTAACCTGAAGCTCCTGTTCCCCCAAAGCCCTTACACCGCCTCCCCTACTTGGTGGGTCCGGGGGATTTAGTAAGTATACTAATAAACACTCCAAGCCATATAGTAACCCCGCTGATCCCCATTATTCACCTACTTACTAAGTTCCTCAGTCCCCAAGCCCTAAACCCTAAGCCCTAAACCCTGAGCCCTAAACCCTACCCATTGTAGGATCCCCAAACATCAGGTCACTGCCCGAGCTGCTCCACGGCTCTCATCTCAGACTCTGGAAAGATGGCAGCCCAAAAGGCTTGCTGCTCCTTTAGGGCTCCGGGTTTAGGGATGAATTGAGTACCTGGGGTTCTAGAGGGTCATATAGGGGATATATTGGGATAATGGAAAATAAAATGGAAACTGCTATTTAGGGTTTAGGGTTTAGGGCTTAGGGTTTAGGGCTTAGGGCTTGGCGTTTAGGGCTCTGGAAACTCTCACATAGAGTCATGGGCGTATGATTTGCTCAGCTGCCCCTCTTGTTCCGAACGCCGTGGCATCACATTGGAGATAGATAGCCTACAAAAGTCTGGAGAAAGTGCAACCCTAAACCCCAAACCCTAAATAGCAGTTTCCGTTTTCTTTTCCATTATCCCATATAGTCCCTATGTAACCTCAAGCGAAAGCCCTTCCAGAGACATCCTGTGCAGCTCCGTGCATGCCACACATAATTCCAGCGATGATACGGGCGGATCCGTGGAAGGATGACATTTAGGATTTAGGGTTTAGGGTTGTATAGGGTTCCTACTATAATGGAGAATCAAATGACAAAATGGAAAATGAAATGGAAACCGGGATTATATAGAGGATTATATAACGATAGGGGATGTAGGTACCCATTGGGGGAATGTTAGTGTTATATTGGGGTTATACGATGGTAATTCAAAAGAAAATGAAACTACTATAATGAGTTATAGACGGTTTAGCAGATACACGATCTGCGAGTACGGCTTACATGGTTGTTCTCTCCCTTCGGGCTTTCTGGCATTCTCACGTTGAATAGGGTCCTTGCATGGTTTCCTTTAGGGTTTACGGTTGGGTTTAGGTTTTAGGGTTTGAGGGCTCAGGGTGAGGCTCAGGTGCTGTCAAATAGGAGGACCCCAATATAGAACCCAAAATACTGTAATGCATATTTTCGGGACCCCCAGAAAGGAGACCCTAATTTTGGGAAAGCCCCATATATCCTCGATGCAGACTATGAGCTACATAGCCACGCAAGCCCAGGTTGCCAAGTACCAGTCAAGAAGTAGCTGAATGTAATGTAGATTACAAGCATTGTAACCGTGGACTCATTGTGTAACGATGTCAGTTCATGATATAGCGTACCCCAGCTCAACCTCAAATAAACCTCAATATGATATTGACCATTACTTAGGCCTCTACAGTAGTTCCACCATTTACCGCAGCGGCTGGTTGAGGAGCCCGGCAGAAAAAAGCCCGACTAGGGTTTAGAGCCATTGCCCCGAAACCTGCACCAGCTGTGAGCGAGAATGTGGAAAATCCCCCAATCCTAGTTTCCTAAGCACGTAAACCCCACTTGCCCAAACACCTTTGTAGGTGCTGGCCCTACATGTGAAAGGATGTGCTATGAAACCTAGGTAGGCAGATTATGCAGGCTCAACAATAGGCCACGTATACGCACTGTATAATCTGAGTTTCCATGCAATCTTTCAGTTTGCACCCATTGGATTCCCCCAATTTAGATTATGATTGCCCTAGATAAGCCCAGCAGAACGTATATAACATCCTCGTATAATCCCTGTAGAACCCCAATACCACCCCTGGATGATCCCTATCTAATATATCCCCTTTGCCACCCCTAGATGATCCCGAAACCCTATCAACCCTACAAACCCTATAAACCCTATAACCCCTGCAAACCCTATACCTATAAAGCCTATAAACCCTATTATACCTGCAAACCCTATACCTACAAAGCCTATAAACCCTATTATACCGACAAACCCTATACCTATAAAGCCTATGAACCCTATAAACCCTATCATACCTACAAACCCTATACCTATAAAGCCTATAAACCCCATAAACCCTGTAAACCCTATTATACCTACAAACCCTATACCTACAAAACCTATGAACCCTATAAACCCTATTATACCTACAAACCCTATAAACCCTATTATACCTACAAACCCTATGCCTATAAACCCTATAAACCCTAAACTTTGTATACCCTACACCCTACACCCTAAACCCTACACCCTAAACTTTGTATACCCTAAACCCTACACCCTAAGCCTAAACCCTAAACCCTAATTCTGAAACCCCAAAGCTGGGCCTCGAGAATGCCAACTTCGCGCAAGGCAGAGACCACGTTGCTATCCCTTTCGCCGTTGAGAGATTTCCACAGGATTGTAGAGGTTTAGGGTTTAGGGCTTAGGGTTTAGGGTTCAGCATCT
>CAJNIZ010039868.1:1268-64772 GCA_905231905.1 Symbiodinium pilosum | reverse complement strand
CCCTAAACCCTGATCCCGAAACTCTAAACCTTAAACCCAAATCCTTACACCCATAACCCTTCACGGTCCCTGCTGTCAGCAGGACCAGCATCTTTCCGACCGTTCCCAGAGCAGACATGCAGGGGTGATGCGGCGAGGCGCCTGTGTTTTTAGGAATCCTTTTGGGGTCACAGGGGTCTTGGGCCTATATTAGGGTTATATTGGGATAATGGAAAAGAAAATGGAAGCTACTATTCAGGGTTTAGGGTTCAGGGTTGTATTTTTTTAGGAATCCTTTGGGGTGTTACAGCGGTTTGGGGTTGAATGGTTGAGGTTTAGGGTTACAGAGAATTTTGGGGTTAAGGGTTATCTACAGGGGTTGAGGGTTTGGGGTAGCAGAGGTGCTGGGGTTAAGGGTTATCTACAAGGGTTATATCGGAGCCCAAGGATTTTTGAGTAGAGCTACCATGAGGGTTTAGGTTTACGGTTCTCTAGGAGTTGAGGGTTTAGGGTTTAGGGTCTCCATAAATACACCTAAACCCTAAAAGCCTAAACCAAAAACCCTGAACCCCAAACCCTAAACCCTGAAACGCTAAAACCCCAAACCCCAAACCCCAAAACCCCAAAACCCCCAAAACCCCAAAACTCTAAAACCCCTAAACCCTAAACCGTAAAGGGGTCTGTGGTTTAGGGCTCGGATGGCGAGCTCTAATAGAGAGGCGCCCTTTGTTGCTGAAGTCGCATCGCGGAAGAACCAACTCGGAGGTATTATATATCAGCTAGGGTTATATATGGGGATTATATAGGGGACTACTAGGACTTGCGGGTTTAGGGTTTGGGGTATAGGGTTAAGGTTTAGGGTTTGAGGTTAGGGCCTAAACTCCTTAGAGGGGGTTATGTAGGTGATCATTTGGAGGACTAGTATAGGGCTTATTCAGGGAGATGCTAAGAGTTTAGACGATAGCTCGTGTGTATACAACCCATAATAGCGCGGCTAAGGGTTAAGGGTTGAGGATTGATAAGCTGAACAAAATAAACCGGACCGCTGATTAACAAACCCGCTCGCCTTAATTGGGATTATGACAGGGATCCTTTCATTTAGGTGCTTAAAAGGAGGGGGTTTATCAATCATGGATCTACAACCCTAAACCCTAAATAGTAGTTTCCATTTCATTTTCCATTACTTGTATATAATCCCTATATTCTACTTAAAAGGAGGGGTTTTACTAATCATGGGTCTACATTATGGTGACCCACGGGATCCTTATTATCAGCAGAATTACTACGTCCCGCCAGCCCTCCGACTATCCAAGGATTTTGTATGGACATATGATATGGTGAGGCCTGAGACGCGACACCTTCAACCCTAAACCCCGAAACCTATAGTCCGCATTAAGTAGATAGAATATGGGTTATATGGGGATCTTACTATAATATACCCAAAGCCATATTCTATCTACTTAAGGGGGACTATACACCCTAAACCTTGGACCCTGCACCCTGAACCCTGGACCCTAAACCCTGTAAAACATAAACCTCAACCCTAAACTCTGCATTTAGAGTCCCTCGCGTTGCTCAAATGCATAGCGTTCAGAACCTGGGAGTTTTCCTTACCTGGAAAGCCAGTTACCCATAATTATAGTCTACTTTCCCCTAATTTCATACTACTTTGGGTTGAAGCAGCCCATTATCATGGGTAACTAACCCTAAAACCCTAAACGCCAAGCCCATAATTATGGGTAATTAGGCGTTCTAGGTAGAGACTGAGGATCCTTTTCTAGGATCCCGTGAACCCCTAGGCAGCCCCTGGACCCTGCTAAAAGAAAGGACATTTTGCAGGGTTTAGGGTTCAGCACATATTATGTAGGGTTTAGGGTTTAGGGAGCCTAATTTCCTGAATTGTAAGCCAGAAGTAGAGACTTCGCGGAATCGTCACGGCCAATGAGACTTGTAAGGCAGTGCCCTTAATTAGCACCCAGCACATGAGTGGGGGAGAAGAACGAGGTCGGAAAGTGGAGGGCAGGGCCTAGGGATCACAGGAATTATTTGGAACATGTATAGTCCCCCTTAAGTAGATAGGATATGGCTTTGGGTATATTATAATAGGATCTCCACATACCCGGGGGACTACATTCCCTCAGTCCTCGTACTATCTTGCAGGATTCATTCTTTCATTCCAAACATAAGCTGTAAACCCACCTCCAAACCCTAAACCCACCTCTAAACTCTAAGCCCCCATAAACCATAAACCCTAAACCCTAAACCCTGAAGCCTAAACCCTAAACTCTGAGCTCTAAATCCTAAACCCTAAACCTCAACGTGGAAGAGGCCTATTTATAGCAGTTTCCATTTCATTTTCAATTTTCTTTTCCACTTGATTCTCCACTGTTAAGGGGGGGTACAGGAGGTCTAGCTCCTAGGCCTGCAGACCTGTAAATTCACAACTTGAAGCCCATTCTCTTAGCAACTGTAAGTGTAAATCTGAAATCTGAACACAACCTGAACCCCTAACCTCATAACCCCGAACCCCAAACGGCTCCAAAACTCCCTAAACCCTAAACCCAAAACCATATCCCCAAAAAACCCCTAAGTTGTCAGGTGTTGAGCACTTCACGCTGATGCCTTCAACGCCTGGGCTGGAATTCCGACAATCCGGGGCCCTTTGCAACGTGGAAGAGGCCTATTTATAGCAGTTTCCATTTCATTTCCCATGTTCTTTTCTATTTGATTCTCAGTAGGGCAGGTGGATACTAGTTGTTTTAGGGTTTAGGTTTAGGGAGGGTACAGGGTGGAAGAGGCAGATGGATACTAGTTGTAGTGTAGTGCTCCTGCAATCAAGTTCTCGTAGCAGTAGTAGCAGAAATGTTGCAAGTTTAATTTCTAACATGAATAGGAGCAGGAATGGCAGCGGCGGCAGCAGCCGCCGCCGCCGCCGCCGCGGCCGCGGCACTGGTGCCACACCGTGCGGGAAGCTCACAGGGCCACAGCTATGAGAAACCGCCGTGCAGGTCAAGCTTTCGCCATTCTAACTGTAATATTTGGGGTTCCCAAAAGTAGGGGTACCTACTATACTGGAGAATCAAATGGAAAAGAAAATGCAAAATGAAATGGACTGTTGATGCTAAAGAAAATCGCATGACTTTGGTACACTGTAGCTCTGTTTTTGCCAAGATATCAGGTACTGAAGGTCATGCCGGATCTAAACCAAACCCCCAAATCCTAACAAAACCCTAAACTCTCAACCCTACCTTGATCTTGTACAGTGTACAGTCTCTCCGCAATTCCGTAGGAGCTTTACACAATACACATAGAATCCGACCATAATCTCTCTCTCTCTCTCTCTCTCTCTCCTTGGCTTTGCTGGACACCAGGGTTTTAGGGTTTAGGGCTATAATCCTGAACAACTACCAACATATTGGTGCTGAAGTCTTTGTAGACTTCTGATTAGTATCGAGTGCCCCAAATAGACTTCAACATGATCCTGTGGCCCGTGCACTACACAACCCCTATTAACCCCCATATAGCCCCAATTTTCATTAATTTCATTTTCCATTTGATTTTCCATTCGACTCCCCAATATCCTCTAAACCCTAAACCCTCCATACCCTAAACTTGAAAGCCTAAACCCTGAACCCCAAGCCCTAAATCCCAAATTTGAAGCCCTAAACCCTAAATCCTAAGCCTGAAACCCTAAACCCTAAATCCCCACATGCAGGCCGATGCCTTTTGGCAGACTCACCCCTTCATCCATAACGACACATCAACGCATGAACAGATCGAAGTGCGCCGGCTGCAAGAGAGTTCAGGATTCAGGGTTTGGGGGTTGAGGTTTAGGGGTTTAGGATTTGGGGTTTACAGTGGATGGAGGGAATTTTGCGTCACTTAGGAACCCCAGCATAATGTGATTCTTGGGGTGCAAGATTTCCTCCATCCACAATATGCTATTCACGTAACATCTTTTGTAGTAGTGGGCTCCAAATAGTGTGGTTTGAACTGAGCTTGTGCGAAGAGATGGGTACCCTTGTTACAGAAGGAACCATATAGCGATCGTGAGGATGTATCAGGTTACATGAGAGTACATCATCAGGGTGGTTCAGGCGGCGGCAGTAGCAAATTCTGAGGCAGCAGCACTGTTGGCATCTCACGTAGAGGATTGATGATGGGATTTTGGATACTGCCCCCACCCATTTGCAGTTGCATGGCAATTATAACTCAACTATACATAGCCCTGAATATGACCCCTATTATAGGCTGTTGATGGGTGGGGCAGGACTCAAATGGAATTTCTTGTCACAAATGCTGGATTGTGCATTTCCATAATTACGGTAGTTACTTTTGCAACAACTCTGACAAATGACATTCAAAGTCCCTTTGAAGCTCTTATACCCTTATACCCTCAGCCCTAGACCTTAGGGTTTCCCTGAACCCCAAACCTAAAACCTGAAACCCTAAATACTATGGATTAGGAGGACCCCCCACCCTGCAATAATGGTATAATAGGAATATAAGAGGACCTTAATATAATCACTATTATCCCTTATAGTCACCATTACAGGGTGGGGGGTCCACCTAAATGCTATGAACCCTAAACCCTAAACCCTAAACCGCCTAAACCCTAAACCCTAAACCCTCAACCCCCTAAACCCTAAACCCTCAACCCCCTAAACCCCTAAACCCCCAAACCCCCTAAACTCCCTAAACCCTAAAATGGAACCCTCAAGGTAATGCGAGCCGTGAAGGAGCTGAAGAAGTCGTTTCTGCTGGCGGATATACCCGTTGTGCTTGTGCGGATCTCACTTTGGTGTAGGGTTTAGGGCTTAGGGTTTGGGGTTTAGGGTTTAGGGTTTAGGGTTTGGGGTTTAGGGTTTAGGGTTTAGGGGGTTTAGGGTTTAGGGTTTAGGGTTTGGTGTACTTGGAGGGTTAATAAGTAGGTTACTAACCCCTAGCAGCCATATAATAACCCCAAGTATACCCCATATTAACCTACTTGGTAAGTCCCCATGACCCTCCAATTAGGGTTTAGGGTTTGGGGTGTAAGGGTTGGGTTTTTTTTGAGGAACTCAGATTCAGCAAGCAGTATAATAAGAAGCCCATATAATTTCCTGCATGAGGGTTGCCATATATTCGTATCATGATGAAATTTTTAAGTTTCTCCGCAGCAACCCAGCTTGGCATCAACGGGATTTGAAAGGGCGACCTTCACCTAAGCATGATTTGAGGGTCATATAACTCGTATTAGTAACAGTAAGACTAGTTACTATGTTCTTAAAAGCAGAGTAGCGAAAGTAACGGTAATAGTGGTAGTAATAAAATGGACGGAGCAATAACATTGGTAGTAGGCAGCACAATTGTAATAGTAGAATGACTCGTTTATACCGTAAGGAGCAGAGGAAACCCTAAATCCTAAACCGCATGGTTTTTGCTGCGGCTACGGGGCATTCCAGGTTGTCTTTCTGCTGCCCTTTGACCACATGTCCTTGTGTTGCACATGAATGCAGTTTGGGGTTCAGCATGTGAGAGTTTTGTCATAGCCCCGAAGCCCTGAACATCGTATAGGGTTTAGGAAGCCCTGAACGTCGTGCAGGGCTTAGAGATTAGGGTATATCCCTTTTATGCCCAGAAAGTGAATCAAGAGTACTGCAAGAGCCTGATCGAGATTGTTCCCGTATAGCCTGTATGAAGCTCTAAGAGACACCCAATTCGAACCATCTAGGCCCCCATATTATCCGCTCGTGCTAACATACTCCCATGTCCCCGAACCTTAAACCCCACACCTGAAACTCCTTAACCCCGAAAACCTTGTACCCTGAAACTCTAATACCCCAAACTCTAAACCCTACAACCCCCAAACCCTACAACCCCCAAACCCTAAAACCCCCAAACCCTAAAACCGCCAAGCCCTAAACCCTAAACCCGAAGCACTAAACTCCAAGTCATGCCCAGGTGAGAGACGTTCTTCTTGGCTGGAGGCTTCTCGGGTGGGGTGTGATCACCACACTCATACGGTTCATGGACAAACGTCCTCCTAACACACATTCATGGTTTGGGGGTTTCGGGTTTCTTTAGGATGTGGGTTACGTACAATGTTCTTAAATGAGGGTAAAGGTTTTGAATAAAGAAATGGGTACTGATATTGAAAGCCCTAAGCAAAACGAAGTTTTCCGCGTTATTAACCTAAATCCAAAACCTCAAGCCCTATCTGTTCTGGCAGGCCATGCGGCTCCGCGAGTTGTTACCAAGATCATGACCACACATACTCCTAGTGTAACTGTAGCAGCTTATGACCCAAAACCCTATTGCAGACCCTGAATCCTGAATCTAAGAAAAGCTTAAGTCCTAGACCTGAAACCCTAAATTCCTCATAGTTCCCTTTATGGGCTGAAATAGCGAATCTGTCACTTCGGGCTGGCGTTTACAGGGCTTCATGAACATTAAATACATGGCTCAAAACAAGATATCACCGTTTGAGTTCCTGCCCGTGCTGACAAAAACCTGAAGCACTGGCTGCCAAGATTGCACGTACGGCGTCCTCTCAACTTGCGCACAAAGTGCACAACTACAAAGATTATGGGGGCGGAATTCTAGTTTGGGTGTTGAGAGCTTAGGGTGGGATCTATAGCTACGGGTAGAGGATCCAGAGTTTTACGGCCCTAAACCCTAAACCCTAGCGTTTTAGGATTCTCTTGAAAGTCCAAAGTCTTACGGCTGCAAGTCTCACGGCTGCTGTGCCCCAAAGTCCATAACAAGTGGTTTGTGTTTGCGCGCAGAACCGAGAGAGGCAAGCATGCTACAAAACAGTCTGAAAGCCCTAACTAGTCCCAACACCGCTAAGCCCAAAACCCTTAAACCGCAGCGTTTCGATGGGTCTCGAAGGTTTCAACAGATGCTAAAACGGCTGGGAACAAGTTTGGCAGGGGGACCTTGAAGGGTTCAGGGTTTAGAGTTTGGGGTTTATGGTCTTGTGTTTAAGGTTTCGGGTTTAGCGGTGTGATGAGGGGTGCATGTAGTGGAGGGCTTTATACTTGGCGGGTCATGGAAACTTAGTAAGTAGGTTAATAACCTCTGTAAGCCGTATTATAACCCCAGTTATACCCCTTAGTAACCTACTTAGTAAGTCCCCATGACCCTCCAAGTACTCTGACAAGAACCTCAAGAGAATTGTGCTGCTGACTCAAGGTAGCAAAGCGTTGACCGACCAAGACTTTAAGAAGATCACGGAATGGCCTTAACCAGAATCTCATCATTACCATGTAGTTTGGGGATATTAAAGGGGGGTGGTCTTGTGGGGGGTGGTTGAGTAGATCCTGAATAGGGGGCCCTAGTATAGAGCCCAATATACAAAGATCCTTATGATAGGGACTTCTGAAGGGCCCCTAATCATTTGACAAAAGCACCTGTCAGTTTTGTTGCCAGCTGAGTCTCCTGCCATGACTGCGATTGATCTTGTTTTGTGGTTTCGGGTTTAGGGGGTATCCCAAACTTGCAACCCTACACTCCACACCCTGAACCCCAAACCCAAAACCCTACGCCCCTGAATCCTAGACTCCTAGACCCTTCGCCCTAAACCATACGCGTCCCTAGATATCTTGATATCTACCTGTAAAACCCTATAGCTCCATTAAAAGGGACCTAAATCGCTTGCCTTCGCGAAGGCGCAGCTGCTTCGCTGTACCGGGAAAATCCGCCGCCACCATCGCCTCCTTCGGCCCGTGGTTGGGGCAGGTTTAAGGGGGTTCAGGGGGTTTAGGTTTTAGGTTTAGGGCTTAGTGTTTTGGTTTTATGGGGTCTTTAAGGATTGAGGGTTTAGGGTTCAGGGGGTTTAGGATTTTGTTTTTTGGCTTAGGTTTAAGGTCTAGGGTTTAGGTTTAGGGTTCAGAGCTTCGGGTTGGAGGCGTAGGGTTCAGGTTTTGGGTCGGCTTCATGGATGCCTTTAAGGGTTGAGGGTTTAGGTTTCTGTTTCAGGGTTGGGGTTTGGGATTTAGGCGGCCTCTAATGGGGTTCCATGCACTTCCGAGCATGGGCACATTTGAGAGGTTCTCAAACATGGTCTGGGGTTTAGGTTTTAGGGTTTTGGCTTCCAGAGTTTTTTGGATTAGGTTTTAGGCATTGCTTCAGGCGAGGTCATCGTTACACATATTCAGCGGCAAAATGCCAATTCTAAACACATTCCAAAAAGGGAAGCGGAACATGGTGGGCTTCCTTGGAAAGGGTTCTAGAAGGCTCAAGGTATACAGAGGTGCATGACCTAACCCCAAAACATGAAGGTTTCTGAAAATGGCTGGTCCCCGGAAGTCCAGGGATATCTAGTAGTATGTAGGGGTACTCTGGGGATAGGATCTAGAACTTTATGTTTAGGATGTACGATGCTACCCCCAACAATGGAGAACCACAACTGGAAAGCATTTTTGGGTTTGGGGTCTAGGGAAAACAGATTGGAAAACGAAATGGAAACTGAGATCACATAGCGGTTCATAGGGGACTATAGCGGTTTACCTGGAGGCTATCTTGACGTAGTAAGTTTAGTAACAGGTGTTATGGGGATGATTCAGCGGGTTATTGGGGATGGTAGGTAAACTTACTAAGTCAACCGTTCATCCCAGCAGGGATTGGAAGGTGATATTTTTGGCAGTATCTTGGGGACATTTTGATAAATACTAACTCAAAACTTATCCCCCCCCAAACCAAAGCAAGCCATGCACACACATCAACTGTCCTATGCAAAAATATCAGATGTATATATATATATATGTATATGTATATATACACGCGAGTAAAGAAATGCCTGTAATCTCAGCTCCAGAAGGCCTTGACAATGCCAGAAGCGCCTGAACATCAGCTTTCAGTGCAGGAGCCAAAATTGAGGTCCAAACCCAGCTTTGTGGGGGGGGAAGGGGAGGTTAGTCTTTAGGGTGTAGGGTTTAGGTTTAGGGTTTAGGGTTTAGTCAACGCTTTGCCATGTTACTCAAGGTTCCGGGCTTCAGGACTGGACAAGAAATTGGAAGCTACCGTAAACCCGAAATCTGAAGCCCTAAGCCTTGAACCTGAACCCCTAAACCGTAAACCCTAAACCCTAAACCGGAAACTGTGAGGACTTACTAAGTAGTGCAACACTGGGGATAGCTGGTCTAGGGCTTCTAGGGCTTAACATACACTTCCCAAGCCCGCCTGGGCTGAGGGTTTAGGATTTAGGGTTTAGGGTTTAGGATTTAGGATTTAAGGATTTAGTATTTAAAGAGGTTCAAACCCCAAACGTTAAAACCTAAACCCGAATCCTTAAACCCTAGTCCCTTAGCCTGAAACCTTGAGCCCTAAGCCTCAATCCCTAAACCCTATATTCCTACATCTCTATATCCCTAAACCCTATATTCCTACATCCCTAAATCCCTAAACCCAAGTCTAGCTGAGGTGGTTGGCCGACGTCGGCCTGGAAACGCTTCAGAAGGCGCAGGGCTCGCATATTTTTTTTTTGCAGCCCTAAACCCCAAATCCAAAATCCTAAACGTTTAGGGTTTAGGGTTACCCCAAACCCAAAATCCTAAACGTTAAGGGTTTAGGGTTTAGCGACCCTACACCCGAAGCCCTAAATCCTAAACGGTTACGGCTTAGGCTTTAGGGACCCAACGCCCCAAGCCCTAAACCCCATTCCCTAAGCACAAAACCCTAGACCATAAAAACTGTCCAATGTCCTTGCAAGTTGCTCACGGGGTCTGTAATATCCCTAGATACACCGTTAAAGGGACCTAGGGTTTCCATTTCATTTTCCATTTTCTTTTCCATTTGATTCTCCATTATCCTAACTTAAATTCAGTTCCTTTGTAGCATTCTCCGGGGCTACGGCATGGTTCTTCATGGGATACGAAGCTGTATGTACATACGCATATGAGCTATAGCTTATAGCCTAAACTCCTTAAAAGGGGTCTATATGGGGGATTTTATAGGGGAGTATTATAGGGCTTATTGAGGGGAATGCTAGGAGTTTAGACTGTAGCTTATATGTACCCATGCGATGCATAGAAAACTAGAGATACAAACATATGCAAACATGTATGTTTTTTGTTTTATGTAGGTATGATATGCTTCCGTACTCTAATAGAGTGTAGCTTGTTTACGGTTCTTGTTTGGGGCCCAGAAGCCCTAGACCCTAATCCTTCAGTTTTTCAACGCACATTTCCCTAAACCCCAAACCCTAAACCCTAAACCCTCTTCTGTTTGTCTCCACTGGCTTTAAATGGGTTTTGAAAGGAGATTGCATTCGTTACGTAAAGCTTTGCCCCCGAGCCTTGAACCCTAAACCCTGAACCCTAAATCCTGAAACCAAAAACTTCAAACCCCTAAACCCAACACCTAAACCTAAACCCTAAACCAGCCTAAATCCCTAACCCCTAAAGACCCTAAAGCCCTAAAGCCCTAAAACCCGGAGCTACCAAGTGGGTGCCTTTATGCAAAGCTTATGCAAGGCTTATGGAGGAAGGCTGGGTGCCATGTAAGGGCAATCCCAATTAATATCGCAGTTCTTGTTGTAAGGAAGTTCCACGCCAGTACTATAACCTAATTACCACCCCTTGATCCTCCAAGAATTCCCCCTAAACCCTAAAACTCCTAAACCCTAAACCCCTAAACCTTAAACCCTGAACCCTAGACCCTAAGCTAAACCCTAAACCCTAAATCCCTCTAAACCCTAGGGCCACCAAAGAGGTGATGCACGCACGTGGCCACAAGCTGGATGCCAACAGCTGTCCAGATGGGCCTCTGGAGGAAAATTGCAGGCTCCCCTGCTTGGAGCTTCATGGTAGGGTTTAGGGTTTAGGGTTTGGGATAACTGTAGTCATACTTTTATAAACCATTTACAAGTTATAAGCCCCCCCCCCTATCCCCTAACATGGCTTTGATTGGGTTAGAAGTATCAGTTATGATGGAGTTAGACTTCCGCTGAACCTGCAAGTGGGGCATCGTTTTACTACAAGCCCTAAACCCTAACTCCTAAACCCCATACATCCCTCTAACCCCAGTTGAAAGGACCCCATATAATCTTTATCCATAGGATACGATTAGGGTTCAGGGACGAGGCTGGCAAATGGAGAGGATTCGGCTTGAAATGGTTTGGGAAGTGAGGAGCGACATGTTACTCGGTTTAGGGTTTAGGATTAAGGATACACACCAAACCTGGAATCGCAGCCAACACACAAAATCCTGAACAGGTTTGATGGGTGATCCTGGTTTACGGTTTAGTCACCCGCATATGCTTGAATGGGTTGGGGCCTAAATGTAAATCGGTTTAGAGAGCCTACTTAATCAGCTCTCTCAATAACCCCCTCCAGCCCAACGGTGAAGATTTTTCCAGAGGACCTGTTTTTGTTGGGAACTTCTGTCAAACCCTAAACCCTAAGACGCTGCCAAAGAGTAGCTTCATCTGGGGTGCTTCAAGCTTCATGGCAGGATCGGGCTCCACAAGTCATTGCATTAGATTTTAGATTTAATCTGCTTTTTCAGTAGGGTTTTTAGTCCCGTGCTTAGGGATTTCGTCCCCTAACTTAAAAAGGGAACCTGCAAAGGGGCTCTATGTAGACTCTTGTTCTTTTTGAAGGAGCTTTTTGTAAGATCCATGTGATAGTTTCCCAAAATATGGGGAACCCGAACATAGACCCATTTTCTTTTCCATTATCCTAAGCCCTAAACCTTAAACCTCAACCCTACACCCTTAACGCAGGCTCACGGCAAGGCTCTACGTTGACAAGTCGTGGGTGCCAGTCGAGATCCTCCTGTTTCAGTTTATGGCCGGCAAGGCTTCGGGTTTGGGGTTCAGGGTTTAGGGTTTAGGGTTTAACGCTAGAATTCAGCCCCCCCCAACTCCTCATTTAGATATTCCGGTTTAAACCCTACCCCGAGTACCCTAAACCTTCTAACTACCCTAAACACCCCAAACCCTAAATACTCTAAACTAGGCTTTCTAGGTAGGAATCAGGTTAAGATTATTCAGTTCAGCTTTTTGTGGTTCATAGTCCGAGTGCTCCACACACATACCCAATTTAGGGTTCAGGGCTTTGTTTGTGTTTAGGGTTAAGGGTTGAGGGTGTAGGCTTTAAGGTTTAGGTTTCCATCCTCACCCTCTTACCCCCATCCACACCCAGCGCGCCGACCAGGATCAGTGTGACCTTTCGAGTTGTGGCATTGGCTGCAAGCTATGCCCGTTGGCTTTGCAGGCCAAGGGGCTTGTGATGTAGACCCATGATTAATAAGCACACTGCTTTTAAGAGCCTTAATCTTAGGATCCCTATTATAATCCCTATTAGGGGGCGTGGGTTTATTAATCTGGGGTCTGGGTTACCGCTTGAAAAAAAGGTTTAGGATTCAAGGTTTACGGTTGCTTCTCTACCAGTGCAGAATCAAATTGTAAAGAAAACATGGATAAGACAGTGGAAACTATGATATGGGAGTTCCCAAAATTATGGGTACTGTTTTGGGGGGTCCCTGTGATAAGGACTAGAAGATTTCTGGAGTCTATATTGGGGTCACCGATTTCAGGAAACTTCCCCTTGATGTGAGGTTCTTTACGGGCCACTTCAGGGATGCCATTCTTAAATTCCCCACTAGCTACTGGGTTGCTGTTAAGGAACTTAATTTAGCTCACCATACTACAGGTAAATATAGTACATGTTTGGGTTTCCTTATTATAGAAATTTCAGTCAATTTCCTTAACAGCAACCCAGGTGAGTGCAAGTTTCCTCAAAGTCCAAGGCCGCCGCTTGCACGCCCCTCTGGAGGGTTCGGGGCTCCTGGTATCCTCGGCCGACCAAGTGTTTTCCAGCTCTTCGTTCGAGATGTCACTGGCGAGTGTGGAAGTCACGTCGACGGACTTGCGCACGGGAACTCGCAGACGTGTTGCGGCGACACACGCATGCGCTAGATTTTCTAAACCCCATAATGCTGATGTACTCCCAGTTTCCATTTCATGTTCCATTTTCTTTTCCATCTGATGCTCCCTTATTGGGGCATAACTATCGCATCCCTAAGCCGTATACCCGAAACCCTAACCCCTATATGTGCCATAGTCTAAACTCCTTAGAGGGGGTTATATAGGGGATTATAGAGCGGACTCCTATAAAGCTTATTAAGGGGCATACTCGGAGTTTAGACTATCATTCATATAACCCTGTGGGGGAAATTCCCTATGATCCCTTCTAGGCTTGTGCAGCCGCTGAAGGTTGCCCAACGCAATGGCTTAGTCAGCTGTCCACATGGAGAATGGAAAAGAACATGGAAACCACAAGTGTAGGGGTATAATATAGGGTTTGAAAAGGGATAATAGAAAATGGAAACTACAAGTATAGGGGTATAATAAAGGGCTATAAAAGGGATAATAGGACATGGAAACTATTCTTCAGCGCTTACGCACCGAAGCTCCACTTGTCGTTCGAAGAATTGCGGCTCCAGAGGTGCATCTGCGGGCACAGCTGGTCGGTTGCTGGGCACCACGGTGTCCCTTCCTGGGCTGTCTGTTCTGTCCAGCTTGGGAGGAAGCATGCCATCCAAAGCATCTTGCAGAGGGTGCTTTTGCAGGACTGTAGTGGCGAGAAGGGGCCTGCGTTTGGTGGAGGTTTCTTCCTTGGCTTTGGCTTGTGTTTTGGCCTGGGATTTGGCTGTGGCTTTGCTCTTGCCCTTTGCTCTGGCTCTCGGCTTTGCTTGACACCTCCTTCTGTGGGCCTTGATGGTGACCTGGGTGTTGGCAACCTCCTCACCGCAATGCGGACAGTGCCAGGCCTTTCGCCTCCATCGTTGTCTTCCCTGTCCGTTTTCAGCCTCGAGCAGTCTGGAGTGCCCATCTCCTTCAGCCGCTGCTCGTAGAAGTCCTTGTTCTCGGGTGGTCGGATCGGAAAAGCTGCTGCCATAGGCTCCCGCCCTGCTGCGCCTTTGGTAGAATGCCAGGAAGCACAGGGCCGGTGCGGGGCACGGCTCAGAGCCACCGAGGCCTGACCTTCTTCCTTGCAGGTAGCATCCAGGCAGGAATGAGATTTATCATGCAAGGTGGCTGCCTGGCTTTTGTGCATGGAAGTGGGCCTTTGCGAGCACCATGGGGAACTGCAGTCTTGAGATCTTGCTGCCTTCCTTGTCCAGAAGTGTGGCTGACCAGCCGGCAATCGCGACGCAGCAACTCCGCGGGATCTCGCCGGTGTTTTCGTCCGCTTCAATGTGCTCCAACAAGCCACAGGCTCCGTTGACCAGGGTGTCCTGGATGCCCAGGTTGTGTCGGAGCATGATCTGGACGCCGATGGCAACGCGAAACCAAAGCCGCCAAGCCACCAGTGTTCTCGGGGTCGGCCCAGACAGCGGAAATTGGCAGGGAAAACAGCAAAATCTGCTACGAAGCTAGCCAGGAAGTCAGCCTCTAACCGCCCAAAGGGGGCCCCATGACGCACATGGCCTAGTCTACCCGTGCCAAAAATTCTCCCATGTGCTTGCCTCCTTCTTCCAGCCGAGGAGGCAGCCATGACCCTAATCTCCGGCCCATTTTCTTGATTTCAAGGTTTTCGGCCGTGTTTCGGTTTTTTTTTGGATTGTGTTTTCGGATTCTGGAGACGCGGATTCTGACTTTGCTTTTCGGAAGTATGGATGGTTATTGTTTGGTTGGATAAAATCCTGGAATATGTATTTTTCGTAGTTCGAGTATGCGAAATCAACCAGAAGCAGCATCGGATAAAGGCTTTTAAAACGATCTTGCCACGTGAATATTCGAAGGCGCAAGGGGCCTGCTGAGAGGGCTTCCACAATGGGGTGACTAAAGATTTCGATTTAAAAAAATGCGGGAGAACCAGTGATTCAGCCCTGGCCTTGCTTGGGTGAGGCATTTAATTGCCTCAAACCCCAACGCTCCGGCCCCGGCCCCAGTCAGCGCCCCCAAACCATCAGGGCTGCCCTGGATCAAGGCCCCTTTGCAAGCCCCCCCTACCTCAAAAGGCGCCTTTCCGCAACCGGGGAAAATCTTAGGGAAGGTTTCAAGCTTCGAGGCCCGAATTTGGGGGTTTGGGGATCCTAAGATAACCAAACCATGATCCAATTTTGCCAGAAAATCAAACTTTCTCAACGTTTTTTTTGACAAACGATCGGTGCTTTGTGTGCCCAAAAAATGTGCAAACATACAAATTCTATTATCAGGGCCTGAGGTTTTAGAGTTTAAGGTTGATTTCAGGCGTTGGGCACGGAGGGTATCTTGGCAACACCACCTGATGGTGAGTCATCATTTTATTGCAAAAGTGTTGCGTCGGCTAAAGACGGTGGACATTTGTTCTCTTGGTACGCCGTTTTTGGGAGCTACTCAACACAATATGCATTCACGAGTGCAGCCGGTAATTTGCGTTTCTCAGCGTTGTTTTCATGACGCTCTTGTCAAGTTCTTGCGAGTGACAGGAAACATAGATTTGGGCTCGGACCAGCCAGCTTTTTTTTCTTCAAATCTCGGCATGTGGGTTATTGCCGTCATTCTGTGACAAAGCTGCTGCGATGCAGCAAACAGGCTTGCACGTGACGATTTTTTTTGCAACCGACACGCATAAACAGATGAACACGACATGCGCTTTTCGTGATCGTTATTTATTGCGACTGCTGTTTTTTGGTGTCTGAGTGTTGAGTGGCTGAGTGTTGAATTGCGTTGATTCACCCAAGACGGACGGTGCGCGCAAGTGCTTCGCGTCAATGTTTCAGCGGTGAGGCTAGGACACGCAAAGGTTCGAGCGGATGCGGATTTCGAATTTTGGTTTGCGGATTTTTTGTGAGCCTCCGCGTGCTCCAGCCAAAGGACAAGTGGTGGCTAGGTCATTTTCCCATGTCAACAAGTCCTGCAAGTAAGTATCCCTTGGGACAACAATCCAAAACTGCAACCCATCATGCCTGAAGCAGGGGCATGATGTAGGTGTTTCTTTTCATGCCGCTTGAGTCTTGTGGCCGCCTATAATCGCAAAGCAGGTGGAACTTACCCGCTTGTCTGTCGAATTGTCGCACGCGCGCGCTGAGAAAACTGTGCCAAGGGGCAGTTCCCCGCAACATCACATGGTGGTGCACCAGCAGCCAGCAGCAGTATAGCCTTAGCAAACGGCTTGGTGTCCAGTCGCAGCATGAGCCGCTGGAGTGATGATGGATTCAAAGTTGTTTTTTTCTGTGGCGCGTGCTCACTCGGGACCGCAATGCTGCCAATCGCGGTGCATCTGGCCCACAGGCAGCCCTGAGCAGCGCAGACCAGCAAGGAGGTCCAGTACGGCAGGCAGCGGGACGGCATCCCCATCAGGCAGCAGCAGCAGCATGGCGGTCGCGGCGTTGCATCGCAGAGTCGGTGGTGCTGGTCTGGTACGTGAGGGCCCAGATGCGTGAGTCGGCGCTCCTGCATGTTCAGAGGAAGGCAGCCAAAACGCACAGCCCCTGCGGCCTTGCGCGTCTCAGTTCACAGTACTGCGAGCACTTTCGTGCGACGTCCAGTACAGGCCCATCGCGACCTGCCACCCCCACGACTGGATGCGACTGGTCCGATGTCGCTTTCAAGGAATGGAGCAGTGTTGCATCACAGCACAATGCATTGCCATTTCGTCGTAGCGTTGTAGGTGACAGCCATACCGTCGACGGCCACTGCAGCCGTGCCTGTTCATCTTCATTGCATTGCGCTCGTGGGAGCAACCGCAAGGGGCTCCAGCCGCGCGCTAACGGGTTTTGTGCATTTGTGGGTCGCGTTGGGAACCATGAGCCGCAGACAATGCGTCATCGTAAGGCCATTGCAAACGATGGTTGGCAACAAACATGCGTAAGCAAAAAACAATGTCAAAGGATGACCCAAAACGCGGCCTTCATGTAGCACCCTAGCCAAGTCGCATGGCACGAATTACAGCGGAGGCGGCCGAGCATGCATTCGAGTCACTTGTATGGCACATGCGTTGGCAGCAGCACGGTCACCCGCGACTCCAACGTGAAACGGACGTTGCGCACTGTTGTTGTCGATGCCACTTGTTCCGATGAAATCAAACCGACGTGTATTGCAAAACTCACCACGGCGTCTAACATGTGGCATGACACGTTGAGCAGCCGTGGAATTCCCTTCCTCTATTCGCGGCAATGCACGTCGGCTGCGCGGACTGCCTCTGGAAATGATGTCAAACAATAGCACGCGGCAGCGAAAGCAACAACAACGCTGAAAAGCCATGGGTCGTTGTCAGATCTGTGAAAAATGCCTGTGCACAGCGCCAACAACTCGGTGAGAGATAGCGAGGTGCACTGTGCATGTCACGTCGTGTGGGATCGCATTGTTTCCGCTGCTTCCGCTGCTTCAGCTGCTTCAGCTGCTTCAACTGTTTCAGCTGCTTCCGTGTCCCGGCAAACGGAAACAACAAAACCAACACGTACAATTGGATGAGCTGTGGCCAGCCAAGGGGTACTAGACAGGGTTGCGAACACAATGTCTGAGTCTGAGATGGGTTCTGCGCACATCATTTTTCCACCAATGTTTTTGTGGGCACATGGATTCAAATGAGGCGTGCTGCAACGTATCACGCCCATCTGTGTGCAGCTTGCATGGTGTGTGATGGCACAAACAGAAGGGTGCTGCCCGCCCATCACTGAAGCAATGGTGGGCGAAGCCTCATGCCTGTGCGGATCTAAAGGAGATGTGTTTGTCATAAACAATGAAACTATGCAGACGCAGCTGCCAACAGGCATGTGGTTGTCGAAAGTTTTCAGTGGCGGTTGCGCGCAAAACCCGCAACGTATCAGTAGCAAACGGTGCAAGCGTGACGAAGGGTAGATATGCCTCCGGCAGTGCTTGTTATGCTGCAATGCATCGGTTCGAAACTCGCAGCAAGCGCGCCCAACAACAATAACCATTTAAAAAGTAGCAACAGCAAGAACGAAAATTCAAAAACAACACAATACAATTCGACACATGCTTGTTGTGGCATATGGCCTAGATGTGCATTTGCATTCGGACCTACGCTTCTTCATGTATGCTTACGCGTCACCGCCCCGCGATGCCCAAGAAACCATGACAGCAAGGAATTGAAATGCCAAGGCCCCAAGCGTAGTCCTTGCATATCTTTGCCAACATCTTCGGTTGTGGCCGAAGAGTAGAAAAATACAATTTACGTTGGGGATTGGCGTCTCTGCCCGATTTCTTTTACCGATTACAGTTTTAGGATGGATGGGTGGGAAACCGCAAGGAAAATCAAATTCATGAAGGTGAGTGCTGATTGTGCATCATGACTGCCGCCAACCGGGGCCAGACATTCATGCGTACCAACATCCCGCAATGTTTGTTGATGAAGTGCGCGACTAGGAAGGTTCGGGACAAGACGAATGCATGGCCAGTTGGATGTGGGGCAAGGATCAAAGGGTGAGACCATTGACGGCAAACGAACTCTGGTGCACCTCGGCGGTATGATTTCTGCAGGTGGTAACCTTGGGAATCCGGGGGATTTTGAAGCCTTGAACCGGATTTGGCAATACACAAACGAAGGACGTAGGATGGTGCAAAAACGAGGACATTGCCAGCATGGCTGCGAATAGAGCTGTGTCGGAGTCTAGGGGTATTCACAGGGACCGCATATTCTCGTTGCGGTTTCGTGGTCAGGCGCGCCCCTGCACGCCCGGCCTCTGATGCGAGTTGTGCGGCATGCTAATTCGCATATGTGTTGTTAAGGCAAAACAGCATGCCTGCAGCCAAAAGAGGGGGGAAAAACAACCATTGCGCCACACCTTCCATGTACCTGCCAGCGGCCTGCCCGCCCGCTCATGAAGCGGCCACAGCCTGCGGCACAACGTTGGGGGCCTTGGAACCGACTGGACATACCATCGTGCAGGCGGAAAAGGCCGAGAAAAAAAGAAAAAAAAACAAAAAAAAATGCTAAAAAAAAATGGAGCGTGGCTTGCAAACCTGGATGTGGGAGGCCAACAAAAAGAAAAGGTCGCCCCTCAGTGCTCCAGCTAACACGCCAGCGAGTTTTTCCGACACCGGCCATCTCGTTCAGAGCGCTCGTAGAACATGCGTGCTGTGATGTGCCGTGACGCCACAATGATATGGAACTTGTCAACTGTTTGGTGTATTGGTCCAACGCCAATTGCGGCTTAGCCCTTGCATGCAGCAGGCCCGTTTTTTCGCCAACGAAATCAGCATTCCGGTTGGGCTTCAAAACATGCATTGCGGTTGATTGCGCGCGGGCGCTCGTCAAATGCAGAAACGCTTATGATGCAGCTACGGGGTTGTTTTTCCACTACACGTTGGTGCACGGCTAAATTCATGCGGCTTTCCTTGGGACTCCGTGCGTACCAACTCCATTTCCACGGCCGGGGCTCTCATTATCGTGAAATGCTAGAGGTGGCTGCCAATTCATACGCGGGATTGGCTGCTGGTTTTTTTTAGCTCGTGTCGGCGCTTTTGCCAAGTGTCATACAATCCATGCACTCCATCTTCCGGGGGTTCCTACGTGTACCCCAAGCAAACAGGCTTAGTGTCACCAATCGCTTCTTAAAGGTGTCAACGGGTGGTGAAACAAAGTGACGTGGTGAGCCTGACGCTTTGCCATGGTGGTCCGTATAGAGGCAGCTAGGTTGTTGTTTCGATAATGCGCGGCGACCCGCCCCAATTGTGTTGCCGCCAAGGGAAATCGTCAGCATCATGAGGCCGTCGATTGTTGTTTGTTGGCATGGTGGCAAAACCAGCCAGCGGCGCATAGGACGCCCTGCCGGTCATCCACGCCTGAGGTCGCCGCAAAACGATCGTGAGCAAGCTGCTTCTGAGCTTGACTGTCCATGCCACAAATTGAACAAGTCATGAATTTTGCGTGCTTGTGGCCAAGCACCTGCTACCTGCACGGGCAACCTGCCTGGGCCAGCCGCGCATGAAATCAGGATGCTTGTCGTCACTTTTAGCTGCAATTCCTGTGCCCAGTTCCGATCGGGAGCTGCCCAGTCTCGCGTGTACAAGCACGGTACAATATGTTGCCCGAGGCGACGGTTGGTGGCAACAAGCTTTGGAGCGGCAAAGCAGCAACCTTCGGTGGTCACCTGTTGCATGGTCATGCGGACCTGCGAAGAAGGGATTTTTTTGAAAGAAAAATTTGGGGCCAAAGCTTCACGGCATTCAGAAAAGCAGTTGTCTCCCTCACACATATGAGCGTTTCGAATGCTTGGTTGCCGGTCCCTGCGGCCGGGAATGTCGAGGAGGAGCTTTCCGGTGGACGCCACATATCTTTTTCTTTTCGTTTTGTTTGTTTCCATGTCGGGGTTCTTGCAGCCGTAGCCGGCGCTGGAACACTAGTTTGAATGGCTTGGACAGTATCCTTGGACGCATAACGTCCCCGCCCCAAGACCCAGCTGCGTGTGCTAGCGCGGCGACGACAGGGCCGAATTCGTTGTTGGGTTTGAATATCCATTCTCTCCGAGCTTTTTTTTGTCGTCTACGCACCGGCCTCGTCAATGCTGGAACACATTGTTTTCGTTTCATTTGTGCCGGGCAGCCGCAAATTGCATCATGTGCCGACTCAAAATTTTTTTGCGTCATCTTAGCACCGAGTCATGACATTCCGGGACATTGCAGCGCAGCACACGCCTGGTGGCGACGCTTGTTTGCCCTGTTTTTGCGCCGGAGCTGTGCGGCAAGACATGTTCGGGATTTCAGGTGGAACGACATTTGACTATCAGGTTAAATTGCCGATTCTCATGCTTCAAAGATGTTAGGTGCTGGTTGCGAGCGTCACTCACACACAACTTCGTTTTTTTCAGGCTAAGACCTCGGTACAACGTTGAGCGTTAGGACTTAATATGCAAGACACAAGATGATGTGCTGCGATATTAGCGACTCACACAGCGACTTCCTAGCCTAAGGCGTGGCATTGTGAAACAGGGAACCGCCACGAATTGTAGTACTTAGCTTCACCGACGGGGCCTGACATCAGGTAACCCAAGACAAGGCCGAGAAACAACAAAACAACCCACACCCCGACCACATAGCAAGTGTCCAATCCCTGGTATGCCCTAGCGCATGAATTTCAATGGCACGCCACCGGGTCAGGTGCCGGGAAGGTCGAACTCCAACCGCGACTATGCTGCAAAATGCTGCAAACCATTCACCGTGCAAACATGCCGAAATGAAGGGGTCGTTTTTGCCACAAAATTTGCAGTGAGATAGATGCCCGGGCTTCCAATAACAGTGTGGTGCAGCCACAGCCATCGCATGAATGTTCGACGTTCTGATTGTGTTTGCAATTTTTTGGGGCCACTTGCTTTGATGCATGATGTTGCGCGCCAAGGGCCCGTCCCAATCCGGGCTTTCCGCCTCTCGTACCTTGGCTCGATAGGTCACAGCTGTCATGTGATCTTTTTCCCCGGATAGGAGGACCCCATAAAACATGTATTTGGATCCGTATTATGGGGACCCCGCACAGAGGTACCATTTTTGGGAAACCCCTCGCGTTGCGGAGACAAGTATGTTATAAAGGACAGTTTTTGAACTGTGGGACAGATAAGGGTGTAAGCAGCAACATCAATGCGGTTACGAGATATTACAAAAAATCTAATGTGTCAGCTTGATGGATGAGCAGGATTTGGTTGAACGATACCTTCTGGATTCCTGCAGACGTTGACCGCGCCTGGGTCCTCATTTCAGTTTTTTCATTGGGAACACATTGTTCGCCCCCATTCTTGGTGAAATACGCCTGCTTTGTGGTTCACGCCGGTCATCGATGTGAATTCCTGTGTAGTGGCACGTGTGAGATGTAAATGTTTGAGCCCGACGACCAACTGGCCGTGACGTTTTCAACTGAGGCTACCTCGCCATCGAGTATGGATCTGCATGGTTTGAAGTGGGCGATGCGTTGCTCCCGCTACTTGCCGAAACCATGGTCATTTTGGTTGTTTAGCGTTTGGTATGAGCCATCCCACATTTTGGTGGTATCGTTTACATGGGTCGTTCTACATGAAGCAGCCGCACGTAAATGGATGTTTTGGCTTTGTTTACAGCACGGTTTGTTGTCCAACATTGCAGTGGTGAGCATACGTTGTCTGTAGCGCAGGGTCTTGCCCCCCAGTGGCGATCTAGCGGCTTCATTGAGCAACCCCAGTTCCCGTCACAAACATAAACATGTTCCAGCGGGATCTGGCACGGTGTGCCCGTGCGTGAAGACCTCTACACCTCATTACATGCGGAACATAAACATGCACACATACATGCGCACACACGTGCAGCAAGTAAGTTCTTCCACTGCGGGTATTAGCCGAAGTGCGGCAATGAGGATTCAAGAAGCGGCGGCGCCGCAATATTTTCGCGGTCAACAACCCGATTTGCCAGCGCGAAAGCGGGTAGCAGGCCCGATGCCCAAGTGGCAGGAAAAAGTAAAGTGATAGGTTCCTGACGTAATGTGCACGCTTGTTGTCCGTGTGCTTCGATGATTCGAGTGTTTGGCTTTAGATTGTTTGCTCTGTTGCTTGGTCTGTCGGCGTGCTGTTTGCCTGGGCAGGTATTCAGAAAAGAGTGGAGAAGGCCAGCAAGACCAAGCCTCTTGTATGCAGTTGTGGTTTGCCGTTGCAATTTAACGGGCGATCTGGCAACACACCGGAATAAGCCTTGGAGTGGCTGGGTGTTTTTTTGCGGTAATTATTGCCCGTTTGCAATGCAATTTGTGGGGCCGAGGTGGCCTTGGTACCGAAATCCATTTGTGTGTTGACATCGCATGCGCAGCCGCTTCCCAGCAAAGTTGCCCAAGAGTAAAGTTACCCAACCGGAAATGGCACAATGGGGGCAACTGCTCCCGGTGACAATCGGGGAATGGGGAATACTGTAAGGATTCATGTTCCCCCCTATCTAACACCCAGAAACACATCAACGGTGGTTTGCCCACGTTGGGTGACAAAGATTCCAAACAACAGTGTAAAAGGCATCCACTGGTCGTAGGCAACAGGCATTCCGAAACCCTGAACCTTAGACCCTACACATCCTTGTATAATCTTCGCAAAAAGAACTTCACTGTACCACAAAAACCAAAGTCTTGAGCCGCGAAGGATTGCCTTGGCTGTGAACGCTGAGTTGGACCTATGGCAGCGCTATTTCCCGGAAGTCAGGCGAAATTTGAGCTCTAGGGCTTCTCGTTCAGGATTGTGCTTTCTACAAACAGGCTTGCTATTGTTCAAAGATGTCTAAGGTCTAGGCTGGAATGGTGAAGAGCAGGCCATAGCAGGCCCATAATGATCCCCATGTCATCCCCTGCCAAGGTGCAGTAGGGAAAATGCAATGTGTGCCTTGTTGTATTTTGCATTGGCATGCTGGTGGCTTCCAACTTGCTAGAGCCGTGCCACGTTGTGACTGTTCCTAATCATGGCAACAAATCACTTTTAGAGAAAATCGTATGATTTGGCAATCACGTCCGCAATTCAGCCCAAAACAAATTTTCAACACCACCGGATGGGCCAAGACGGGTAAAGGGGCGACAACACGAAACAACACATGTCCAGGACGGCTGCCGTGCACAAACCGTGAACTAGCAACTGGCAACCCGTGTAATGTTTCTCGCAAGATGCGCGGTTGTTTGGAGCGGCAATGTGACTGTTGAGAGCAAGCAGTTGCGCACCTACTTTTACAGCGAATTTTCTCAGTGACTGGGATCCTGGTTTCTTTGGTTGTTGTTGCGATGGGGAGATTGTAATTCATAAAGTCTGATTTTCAGATCTGGAGCGCTTTTTGCGATGTTGGGTGCGCAGCCCACTGCTCTGCTATTGAAAGGGGGCAGATGGGGGGATTCAAGGGGATGACATTAGGTGGCATTTCGAGAGTCGAAGCTGCGCGCTTGCAAAAGTGCAGTCCATGTCGCACATTTCCTGCCACCTCGATGGGTTAGCCATCCATGTCTTCCAACACCCAAGTTGGAATATTTAAGTAGGCTTCTATGCTGATGTTTGATCCTCCAATGCTAGTAACGTACATTTGTCACATGTCCTTGCCAGTCGCAATGGGTGCCACGACAACAACCCGGTAAACGTCCTGAACGCGCCTTAGATCGTACGGACGTAGGCGGTGTTCGCTTCAAATACTGCAACAATGCATGCAACAAGTATGCCACGTCTGTTATGGAAACGCATTTTCCAAAGCATGCAAGCCTGTTCAGGAAGTTAACGGAAGCTAGCATAACAAGGGGGTAACTTAGTTTGACCTCACCCCAAAGCTGGCCTCAAATTCTATGCCTTCTCTTAAGTAAAGCCCAGCATCATGTAGGCCGAGCAGTACCGGTTCGCTGTGGAAGTTTGAGCCCGATGGAGCTGTTGACTGGTGGGGCCTCTTGCACGGACCAGCAGCTGGGCTCAAAAATGGTAAGGTTTGCAGTAGATAGAATATAAGGTTCAGGTTTAGGGAAGGTTGCGGGTTTAGGGTTTAGGGCAGTTTAGGGTTTAGGGTTTGGGGTTAGGGTTTGCAGTCCCCCTGAAGTAGATTGAATCTGGCTTTGAGTATATTATCATAAGATCCCCTGATATCCCATATTTCATCTATTTAAGGGGGACTATAACCTTGAGGGTCCAGGGTTCAGGGGTAAGGGATGAGATCGTTTCGGGCAATCTCTGCTCTATAACGCCCCTTGATTCAATGTGCAGGGCACCCAAAACGGGATTAGAATCCAGGCAACCCTTCACATCCCTTCAAAGCAAAACAGTTTTGTAAGTCAAGAATGGTGACACAGACGCCCAAACATGACATTTAAACCCTAAACCCTAAACCCTAAACCCTAAACCCTACTGGGAGGCGGGGTTTTCCATTATTAGTAGAGGGGATGGGGACGCAAACAGGTTGGTACCTTTCAGGCGGTTTTTGCAATGAGCCTTTTTACTTGGTCCCGGATTGTCTTCCAACAAATGACGGAGAACCCATGGACAAGTTGGTGTTTGAGATTGTCTGGGCTTAGGGTTTTGTTGGAAGCTTGGCTAGAGGATCAGGATTTTGTAGGACAGTTTCTTAGACGTCTGGTGAGCAGCCTACAACATTCATTGTTGTGTGTGGGATGTCTTTGTGGAAACAAACATCCTAAACAATATCAGGCTTCCGAATCTGTTCTGGATATGCACCAAGGATATACCATGATCCTGATATGCCCGAGTGCCTGTTCTTCCTAAGAACCTATGCTGGAAGCGCTGTATATCCTACACTCTAAACCCAAAATCTCTCTGTGTCTCCCCATTCAACCCCCCCTGTATTGGTTGATTAAGAGGTTTCTGGCTGGGCGTGCTGACCTCAACTTTGATATCATACTTGGATCGTTAGGGTGTAGGGGCTTAGGGTGTAAGGTTTAGGGTTACTGTTATAGAGAACGTCTCATTTATGGCTTGGGGTAGAGCGTGGGTTTGATTCAGGGTTCAGCTGCTTCTGGCATTTTCATGAATATCTGAACCCAGGACCGTACCTCAATGTGGATTAAAAGCCTTCACCAGTGTGCAAGATAACCCAGACCGCTGATTAATCACCCCCCCCCTTCATAGGGATTCTAGTAGGGATCGTAATATTTAGGCCCTTAAAAGGAGGGGGTTTATTAATCATGGGTCTACATTATGAAAAGCAAACATGATGCATGCTGAGTCTTTCTGCTGAAGGTTCATATTTGAAACTGCTCCATTTTTCAAGGTTGAGGGCGTAACGCAGGAGCCCAATGCCCTTTTGATTTGAATAATATTGGTTATATCATATTGGACTAGGGAACCTTAAGGTATGTTCCTTCAACTAAAGGGTATTGGTTGGTACTGCCAATCTCATTGACAGTTAGATAATAGTTAATCAAAATATGTAGAGCCCTTAGTTTATGACCCTATTAAAGACTGTCACAGGGTGGGGGTAGGACTCAATGTATTGGCTTGTCGGGGAACAAGTATCCTTATTTCGATGTGTTTTTCTGTTCGATTCATCCGGCATCTAACGCGGAAGGTGTGCTAACCTTTCGACTTAGCAGTTCTCACTAGGGAATAAGAGAATATTCCCCTAGAGGATCCCCTGCCCTGAAAATCAAATGCTCATATACTCCTTGATTACATGCTATATTCCCTTGTTCCCTACCAGGGAGCGCTGTATACGGCCTGGGGTTGGCGCAGATATCACCAGACATCTTACTCGGCAGTTGAGAAACTCAGAACCCAACAATCTTACTCGGGACAGTAGGGAATAATAAATAGACGTTGAAAAGGGATTGTGTGCCTTTTTTCCCCGCTAACCACCAGCAAGTAATAGCTTTAGACCCGATGGCTTTCGCAGATTTTGCAGAGTCATCTAGGGTTATATAGGGTTATATGAGGTCTATTTGGGTTTACGTAGGGTAATATGGGGTTTAGGGCACCCTAAACCCTAAACCCACTTCTTGGGGATCCATCCTTTACACATGGTGTAAGGCTGCCACGGAGCACAACCTCTCGCACGGATCTACGAGCGCAGCCCTGCCCCAACAGTTGATGTTGTGTATTTGGTTTCTAACTGCTTTGCATCGATTGGCATGACTTTGTAGTAAGTTTTGTAGTACATCGGGATATATACTCAAGTGGCAAGGATTCGGGAGCTGACTTTGAAGTATTTCAGAATATAAGAGTTTAGAGTTTAGGGCCGGGTGCAGCACATGTAAAATTACATGGCTTCTCTTGGTTTATGACGAATTCTCTGGGCCGACCGATGAAACAGCAAAGAGCCTCTGATGGATAGGGCCATGACGAGATCACGCCCCGTAAGCGTTTCCTTGATTACTAGCTAGGGAAACCCCCAAGTCACAACCAGGTCATGTCTCGTTATTATCTCTTGTCATATGTTAGGATGGATGTAGCCCAAACCTCAAACACTAGACCTTAAGTCCTAAACCTAAAACCGCGTGTTTCACAATATGAGCTATAGTCTAAACTCCTTAAAGGGGGGCGATACATGGGATTATATAGGGGAGTATCATGGGGCTTATAAAGGGGGATACTAAGAGTTTAGATTATGGCTCATATGTTCACCTAGATTCAGTGTGAGACCTGCTCGATCTATGCAGGTTTATCTGACCCTCGCACGACGACCCCAAACAAAGCATGTCCAGAGCTAGGGTTTAGGGTCTAGGGTTTAGGGTTTATTTAGGGTTTAGGGTTTAATTAGGGCTTTATGGCACAAGCAAGTGCCCCGGCGCCCAAATTCAATATGAGACTAGAAAGGTCAGGGGACCAGGTACTTGGAGAGTCATGGGGACTTAGTAAGTAGGTTAATAATGGGGATAATTAGGGTCATTATATGGCTTACAGGGGTTATTAACCCACTTACTAAGTCCCCATGACCCTCCAAGTAAGGGATGGAAAAGAAGAAGGAGACGGCATTATTCGGGCTTCCGGATTTGGAACCAGGGGGACTTAGTAAGTAGGTTTATACCTTGGACAGCTGGGGTTGATATCCGCTGAGGGGTTGTATGTGCTCCTACCCAGTCCCCGTGACCATTTCAGTATGGAGCTACAGAAAAAACCAGGATTGAAACCACACCTAAAATCCTAGATCCTGAATCCTTAAGCAGCTGTGGCCCAAGCCACAGCATGTCAAACAGGGGCGCAATGTCCAATATGATGGCCCTAGATTCCTTTTTGTATTATTATGGTTTAGGGTACCTCAAATAGACCTCAAAAGGATATTGGTAACTATTTTCGGCCCCCATCCTACAATCCCTATGGGCAACTTTATACCCACGGGTTTCTATTGCGTTCTCCATAACCTCTTCCATGTAATGCCCACTTATTGTGCTAGTACCTATAAATTAGCCCTTAAACCAAATTATTTAGGCCCCTACCTTCCATACACATTAGAAGAACCCCAACAAGATCCCAGTCACCATTCCATTTTCGTTTTCTTTTCCATTTGATTCTCCGTTATCGTGGCATTACCTCCAAACCCTAAGCCCTAAAAAGTAGTTTTTTATTAGACCGTAAACCCTGAACCCTAAACCCTAAACTAAACCCTACTTGTTTAAGCCCCCAGATTTTCCGAGGCATGGCTGGTGTTGGGCGCGTTTTTCCTTGCTGCCTCAGCGCACCTCGAAGCCTTGTCTAGGGTTTAGTCACGGTCATGATACACCCCTGGTTCAGGGATACACTCCAGAAGGTCTCCAGAAAATTGAGAGAAGGCCCCTTTGCTCAGCTGCTGCCGCCGCTGCTGTTGTTGCTGCTGCGGCTATTGCTGCTGTGGCTGCTGCTGGCGCTGCTACTGCTACTGTTGCTGCCGGTGGTGCTATGCTGCTGCTGCTGCTGCTGCTGCTGCTGCTGCGGCTCCTCTTTGCATCATGGTAGCCGCATGTAGACGCGTGGATTGTGTTGGCAGGGTTTGGACCCCAGATCATCTTAAGCGTTCTAGATCTAGGCTTTGAGCTTGTTTTGTTCACAGGGATGCCGCAGATCTTCCAAAACCATGTGGTTCAAATCCAAACAACCCGCCGACAACCGAAGACTTTTAACATCAAAGCCGCCTACCCCACACCCTAAACCTGGGACTTTCTCAGAGTGATCCTTATGTCATGATTCCGATGCGCGCTGATGCCAAGCTTTGCATGGTCAGAAATCTTCAAACCTAATATTTTTTAGCCCCATGCGTTCTTATATAGATCCCCTCCATTTGTGGGTGCGGTGGATTGACAACATACCGTGTGATGGTCAGAAGAGTATCCTTCACTCACTCCTTGGGTATAGGGTTTAGGTCCTAATAGGGTTTAAGCTCTTATGGTTCAGGATTTAGGGTTTAAAGGTTTGGGGTTTAGGATTTAAAGGTTTGGGGTTTAGGGTTCAAAGGTTTTGTGTTTAGGGTGTACACTCCTTTGGTGCAGGTCCTTTGAACGATGCGCGGTTTTGTACAAATCAAACCTAAACCACGAACCTAAGGCCTGAAGCGGCAAACCGCAACCCTGGACCCCAACTCTATACATGTAGGTACACACACACACATATATATGAATGCATATGTGGTTGATGCACTATATATATATATGTGTACACATGTATGTTCTAATTACGCCCTCAACCCTATAAGCTGTGCAAAGGGGACCACTTATGGGTAAACCCTATGCTCTATAACCCTATCACCCTCTCTATCCCCTTTTAAACGAACCACTTGTTAATATACCTTAAGCCCGATGTCCTGTGACCTTATATCCACTTATGGGTATATACCCTACGCCCTCTAACCCTCTAACACTTTATCCCCTTGTGAGGAGACCAGTTATGGGTATACCCTGAGCCCTAAACCCCAAACCCTAAAGCGCCCTATCCCTTGAAAAGGGCCTAAGCCCTGCACCCTAAACAACCTTTATATCCTCCTATACAGGGACCACTAGTATACCTTAAGCCCTAAACCCTAAACCCCAAGCCAACTCTTTATGCCCCCTTTTAAAGGGACCAGTTGTGGGTATGCCCTAAGCCCTAAATCCTAACCTTCAAGCCAACTCTTTATATCCCCTTTTGAAAGGACCAGCTGTGGGTATAAGCCCAAGCCCTAAACCCTAAGCCAACTCTTCATGTCCTTTTTTAAATGGACCACATATGGGTATAACCTAAACCCTAAACCCAAAGCCAACTCTTTATGTCCCCTTTTAAAGGGCTCAGATATGGGTATGACCTAAGCCCTAAACCCTAAGCCAACTCTTTATATCCCCTTTTGCAAGGACCAGATATGGGTAGACCCCAAGCCCTAAACGCTAAGCCAACTCTTTATGTCCAATTTTAGAGGGACCTCACTCGACCTCACCCTAAATGGTGGTTCATATGGGGAAGAGCACCAAGATGACCTTAAAATTGGGAATTGAAATTCTTCTACATTACACTGATTATATCCTCTAAATCCTGCCTAGAAGGCTTAGTTACACGTAATAAGAGGCTACTCTAACCCAAAGTAGTAGGAAATTAGGAGAAAGTTGCCTATAATTGTTGGTAACTGGATTTCTAGGTAAACACTAAACCAAAATTTATTGAAATTATTCTAAACTACCCTGACTATAAACCCTAAACCCTAAACCCCAAGCCAACTCTCTATATCCCCTTTTAAAGGGTCCTTCAACCATATAACTTCACTATAATCCTAATCTTACCCCAATACAGCCCTAATATGCAATTTCTGTCCCCTTTTAAAGGGACCACTTATGGGTTTGGCAAAGGCTCCTGGGTTGGCTGCCAGTGCCTTCAATGCTACTGGCGCCGGGAAGCTTACCTGACCTAAGGGTTTCAGTATGGGTTAGGGTTTAGGGTTTAGGGTTTAGGGCTTAGGGTTTTAGGGTTTAGGGTTTAAGGTTTAGGGTTGCGGGTTTAGGGTTTAAGGTTTGGAGGATTTAGGGTTTCGGGTTTAGGGTTTAAGGTTTGGAGGATTTAGGGTTTTCTCAAAGTAGCAGGAAATTGGGGGAAAGTAGCCTATAATTGTGGGCTTCTGGCTTTCTAGGCAAGTTTTGATCACGTAATATCAGACTTCTGTAGAAAGATTGTTTTAGAAAACACTACGTGCTTTGTACTTCTAGGTTTCGGGACAGTACTTGGAGGGCCGGGAAAATTTGTTTAAAAAGCTTAAGCCCTAAACTGAATTCTAGACCCTAAACACCCTCAACCCCACACCCCGTTAACCCGAATCATTCCCATTCTCAAGCTGCTTACTAAGTCCCCCTAGAGCCTGAACCCTACAACGCAGCTTCCATGCTGCGTCCTCCCCCAAGGAGGGAGCAGCTGGTAAGTTACCAAAGGGTTGAGGGTTCAGGGTTTAGGGAACAGGGTTTAGGGAATAGGGTTTAGGGAATAGGGTTTCGGGAATAGGGTTTCGGGAATACGGATTAGGGTTTAGGGTGCAGGGTCTAGGCTGTTTTTATATTGAAACGGGTGCGCTTATGTTCGGGCTAGGAACTTGTAGGGTGTGGGATTTCTTCTAACCTTTATATGGCCAGGATGAACTCTAAGAAGCCCTAGTGCACACCGAAACCCTACTCTGATTATTTCGGCACCTGCGCTATGCATGGGAGGAGCCTACATGAGCCAGAAGCTAAACTCCTTAAAGGGTGATTAGAAACGTTATAGGGGACTTCTATAGGGGAGATTAAGGGGGATACTAGGAGTTGAGACTAATTTACAGCTTAAATAGCTAGCAGTATTCTGGTGCCAGATCCCTTGTGTAAATGGAATCGCTGCACGCCATCGGCCTGGGGGCGCCAAGGAAGTAGCAGACAGGACACAGGTAATGTCATCGAGCGGGGAGAGGGTTGGGGGGACATAGGGGCAACAGGGTGTTCCTGCAACAGCGTCTCCCTATGTTAGGCTTCCCAATGATTGCTTGTTCTGGCTGAGGAAGCTACAAGAAACCCCAGGCGCCTGGTGGTTGCCAAGGGACCGGGGCTGTTTTGTAGGGATCATTGATGGGGTCGTACAAGGGATTATGCAGCCTTTATACAAGCCTTGCAGTGTTTACAGGATTGTGTCAAGGTTGGCAGGGAGTTCGCGGGTTTTAAGAGGTTTATAAAAGGGCAAGGAAGTCTTGGAGGATTGCTAGAGGGAGAGTCATGGTGTTTGTACTGTGTGTTTTTTTTCACAGGTTTGTAGAAGAAGGTTTGCCGTGGCTTCGTAGGCATCATTGAAGGTCTGTCACCGGTTAAAGAACTTTTCTGGAGGGTTTGTATTGGGCTTTCTGAAGTAGAGTTTTCTTCTTGTAGGCTCTTACAGAGCATTCATATGTTTGAAGAAGGTTGAGTGACCTTTAAAGAGCTTTCCTGGAGGGTTTCTACAGGGTTCATGCAAGTCTTGTAGAGTGTTATAGACGGCTTCGTGGTTTGTGGGGTGTATAGATATGGCCTTATCCCTAGATGGGGGGATGGGCTGGGAACACGGACCGCGGAGTCAGGCTGTGATAGACGGGGAGGTATAGGTTTAGAACTTATGGATTAGGGTGGCAAATGCAGATTCAGCAGGATTTCCTCAGTCCACGGTGTGGGTAGTAAGATAAGGTAGTTTCCCTGAATACGTGGCCCCCAAAAACCCAATATACAATAATCCTTATTCTGGGGACCCTCAGAAAACGTACCCCTACTTTTAGGACACCTCCACATAGCTTAAGTTTCTTTGGGAGGGGGCTTCTCATGCCATGGCCCATGCCAGGGTGTGTTTATGTAAGTCGTTGCGGTCTTGTGAGGTCTTGCCGAACCCCCAAAACAGCACATGCGGCCTCATTAGGATCTATTGGGGCTTCCTAAGCCCTAAACCACAAAATAGGATCCATTTGGGTTTTGTTTTGGGAGGGGGTAGGTAAGGGTGGGGGCAGCATCAAGGATCCCACAACACAAAAGGTCGAGTCCAGAAAGGGTGGTTTGCAGTGCAGGGTTTATGGATCCTAAGAGTTTAGGGCATAAGGTTTAAGGATCCTAGGTTTTAGGGCTTAGGGATCCTAAGGGTTAAGGGCTTAGGGATCAAAAGCCCTAACCTCAAGGGGTGGGTAATTAACAGGTGGGTACCCGTATCTATGGCCCATGTAGGTAAGCCTTGCACTGGGGGCTATACGGTATGTGTTCCATATCGGCCTCCAACCGTGCAACCTAAGCTCTACACTCTACCTAGAAAGCCAATTACCCATAATTATAGGCAACTCTCCCCTAATTTCCTAGTACTTTGGGTTAAAGTAGCCCATTATCTTGGGTAACTGGGCTTTCTAGGTACACCCTAAACTGGATCAAACCGAGCGGCCCAGTTTTCCGGGAGTTTTGTCACATTGCTTCAGAGTTTCGGGGCTAGACGTCTTGAGCAAGGAGCTCCAGCATTTCCTATTGAATTCTATGTACCTTTAGAGCCCCCAACGAATCTTTTGAGAGCACTTGGATCTTCTTAGAAACTCCATTGGCCTGCTGATCATGGCGATCCTATCCCACAGCCCTCCTTGTCTACCCTCTCCCCGAAGACCCTGATAGGCTTTATTTGGGATGTATTCTGGGGGACGGGAGTAGTTTCAGTAGAGTAGGATCCCACAAGTGCCTAATCCAGGCGCTTAAGCCCGACCAGAGGGGCCGTAAAGGGATGCAGACGACATTAAATCGCTGGCTTACATAGCGTCATTTCCAACACTTCCCAGGAGTCTGGTCCGAGGAGAAAAGGCACGTAAAAAGAAACTCAACACACCACACCTTAAACTGCTTGTTTCCAGGGTCTCGTCTTCGGTTTCTACTGCTTCCTGCCACTGGGCTTTGACAACCGTCGCGAGGGAACTATTGGGAGAGTCAGGGGGCTAAACGGAAAAGAAAAAAGTGATACCCTAAACCCCAAACCCTGAACCTTAAGCCCTAAACCCTAAACCCTAAACTCTAAACCCTAAATCCCATATTCAGGGTTAGGGGGACCCTAAACCCCAAACCCTAAACCAGGGTTAGGGGGACAGGTTTGTAGGGACCCCATAACCCCTGCGTAAGCCCTTTGAGTCCCTGAGGGCCCCAAGAGCCATCCATTTCTTTTAAGCAATTCCCAAATGGATGGTTGTCAAAATTATGGTCCCGTTTTGGGTACCCTAAATATTAGGTGCCGTATTATAATAGGGACCCAAAAAGGGGCCATAAGTTTGACAACCACCGAAATACTTATAGTCCCCCTTAAGTAGATAGAATGTGTGGTATATGGGGATCTTATTATAATATACCCAAAGCCATGTTCTATCTGCTTAAGGGGGACTATAAGGTGCAGGATTTGGTGTTCAGACTAATAGGTCTTAGGCTTGACGGTATCTCCACTAAGAGCTGGCACTTGTGTGGAGGTGTGTTAAGAGGCTTTGCGCAGAATTTTTTTTCGACAGTTGGGAGGTTGGGGGCCTTGTCAATCGCCAGCGGGGTTCTAGAAATTGTCTGGTTCCAGGGGTTCCATCAACTTTTGAACCAGCTGGGTGTTCAGGTTCTGGACAAGGTTCCGGTAATCTCTGACTTTGCAGGCGTTCACAAGTTTTTGGGTGCTGGATGAGCCTGGATAGGTTGAAGCGTCATTGTTAAGCTTGTAACGGATCCCCCCAACCTTTTGTACCCCAACCCTAGACCTTCATTGAGCCTTTGTGTTGCAGGATCCCAACGTAGCGGCTGTAGAAGAGGTAGGGTGGATGGAGAAAATCTTGCACCAGGTAAGAGACCCCCCAAGTACAGTAATTTCTAGGGTATGGTGTGTCTAGGGAGTTGCAAGTTGTGCCCGCCGCTGGTCGAGATGTTCTGGGTTCTTTCCTGATCTTTCTTTCTGTTTGCTTAGAGCATTACTAGGTTTAGGGTTTAGGGTTCAAGAATTTGCACTTCAGGCTAGGGTGGATGATCCCTGCAAGATACCCTGCACCTGAGGCCCTTTACCACATATAAATGTCCCTGTAGAGTCGCCTATAATTCTGATAGATTCCCTTATAGTTAGTACCTGTATATTTTCCTTCCTGGGATTGGCTTTGGGCACCATCAAAATTGTTTGGTGGCGTAGACTCTGAGAATGAGAAAACTACCCTTTACTGAAGCGCCTGTCAAGTCTCGTTTTTGCATGTGTACTTAGAGGGTCAGTGGGGCTTAGTTTAGCAATGGGGATAGCGGGGGCTAGCCTATGGCTTATATAGCTTATACTTCTTACAAAGCTCCCATCAAGCTCCCCCCGCAGAAGTGGCTGATGAATAACTGATGTGAACTATAATCTAAACTCCTTAAAGGGGGTTATATAGGGATTATATCGGCGACTACTATAAGGGGTTATTAAGGGGGATACTAGGAGTTTAGGCAGTTGCTCATGTGCCGCCGAGGTGGTGTATGCGACCGATCCTCCAATGCGCGGCGTGTGCGGAGGGCGTCAGTCGGTCACCACTGGCCTACAGTCTTGTCGCGTGGCTTTTCTGGCCCATTCTTGTCAACCCAAAACTTAAACCCTAAACCCCTAAAGCCTAAACCACAAATTCCTAAACCCCTCCTTAACCCGTAAACCCTGAACCCTAACACCTAAATCGCTAAACCCCTAAAGCCTACACCCTAAGCCTGTAAAACCCCTAAAGCAATATAGACCCCAAAATACTATAGTCCTTATTATAGGGACCCCCAAAATGGTACCCCTAATATTGGGAAAATCCATGGTTTGAAGATGCCAGTTGCATTTGTGCCCATCTTAAACCAACACGATCCCTCGGTTCCTTGGTGGCACCTGGACAAAACTCTTACTTCCCCTGCTGTATGACAAAACTATGCAGAAATCTTGTTGATAGTAAAAGTCCTGCATGACCTTAGTATACTATTCTCAAGGTATACGGCACTTTGGGTCATACAGGATTTGCTAGTATCCGCCGTAGCCGTTGGGGCCTTGAAGCACCACCCGGATCCATAACAGTTAAGTTCAAGATAGCCTTCTACTCCTCACAGAGGCGTGCTCATCCCTATGCGAGCCAATCCTTGACGGAACTCCGAACATGACCCCATGGATGTCTGAAGTCGCAGACTGCACACGCAAAATGGCGGGTTGTAGACCTGGAAGGCAAAGCAACATTCCAGAATGCAGGATCTGCACTTGGGATTGTTATCTGCTCGACCCAGCTAAGTGTTGGAACTCTGAGCCTCAAACTTGTGACGGGGTGTTACCGCCTTCGACCCTAGACCCTGAGCACTGAACTTAGAATCCTCAACCCTAAAGCCCAAATCATAAACCCTAAACCTCAAATCCAAAACCCTGAGACCCAAGTCCGAAATCCTAAGCCCTATTCCTACTGTTGATGGAGGAAAATCTTGCACCACCTTAGGTCCCTAAAGTCCTAGGAATTACAGTAGTTTAGGGTCCCTAGGTGGTGCAAGATTTCATCCATCAACAGTATTCCTATGCCCATGAAGGTGATTGCCATACTGCAGACCTGCTTTTCTGGAGGCTTGCACTTGGATTCGCTTTTTGGGTTTAGGGGTTTAGGGTTTAGGGTTTCCAGGTTAGTTCTGGCATTTCAAGGGTTTGTGGATTTAGCCAGTACTGCAGGGGATTTTTTGGAGGGATGGATGGTGGTTGGATATGTGTGTTTCTTTACCATGCCAAAACCCAATAGGGCTTAACCATACAATAATGATGAGATTTTGTTGTAACCGCCGAAATGTCATGTTCAAGCCTAATAAGGAAAGCACGGTCGCACATTGTAGTCATACCTAAACCCTAAACCCTAAACCCTAAACCCAATAAGGAATCACTTAAGGTGAAAGGCTGGGCAGCTGCGGGATGAAGATTTTGGCCCTTGGTGTTTGAAGTTTGCGCTTCCCTTAAATCCTACAGGGTTTAGGGTTTAGGGTTTAGGGTTTAGGGTAACCCAACATGGAAACCCAACAGCCCTCCAAACGGGGCTAGATGAAACTCGATGCTTGTTTTTTTGTGAAGGCAGGATTGTGTAATTTCCGCAAGGCCACCGCGCCCTGAGTAATACAGATCCCCCCATAAGCTCCCACTCCCCTAATGTCAAATACATCCCATTGTGCACTATATTATACTATATTGGGAGTGTGTTTAGCGTATTTAATATTGTTTAGTGCGTATTTAATATTAGGGGGGGGGTGGGGGGTGTTTAATATTGGGGGGAGAGGATTAATACAGACTTCCCCACTGGAAGTCTGGAGCCCGCCATGCCTACGCTATTCACGGCAAGCTCCAAGCAGCGCCCCTGAGTCCCAACAGCCCCACAAATAAACCCCAGCCCTAAATCCCAAACCCTAGACCGTAGACCCTAAACCCTAAACCCTGCATCCCAAACCCCAGACCCTAAATTGTAAACCCCAAACCTCAACCCCAAACTCTAGACCCCAAACCCTAAACCCCGGAGTGTTGCAAAAAAAGGAAAACCCTCTAAACCCTAAACCTTAGCCCCCAATAGTGAACAGTTCAAGCACGGCACCGACATGTAAGGGAGGGAATGTTCACTATTTGCAGGCTCATGGGTGCTTAGTAAGTAGGTTAATAAACCCTATAAGCCATAGAATAATCACAATTATCCCCATGATTAACCTACTTACTAAGTCCCCATGACCCTCCAAGTAGTGTGGGTGTTCGAAGTGCATCATTGGGGGGTGGGGTTTAGGGTTTAGGGTTTGGGGTTTGGGGGACCTTTCATAAGCCTTACATACACCTTGTAGATCTAGAGGGGAGTTTGGTCAAAGTCTGAGTAATTACCTTAAGAATCCGCGTGCAGCTCTTGTGTGTATCCCGCGAACCCCAGTCTAATGCCTGAGGCCCCTACGTCATAAGATCTCCATTCTTCCAGTCCTTTAGGTCCTTAAAACGTCAAACCTAAAGCCTCAAACAACCCTAAACCCTACATGTGCCCATTATATCCCTGGACCTAGGCTGAATATCTAGCAATACCAAGCACCCATTTATACATTTATACATATATATATATATGTATGTAGATTTGAATATATGTACACATATATATATATGCATCCTTTGGAAGTACTTGAAGCTCCTTTCCAGGGGGACCCATGAATTTTTGTAATAGTCAGGCTTATAGGGTCCCAATATAATATCATGGTATATTGGGTCCTAGCTTCCTTTAAGGTTTAAGGTAAAGGGTTTACCTAAAAAGCCTGTTCAGCCAAAATGATGGGCTACTTTAACCCGAAATAGTAGGAGACACAAGGAAAGTAGATTATGATTCTGAGCTACAGGCTTGCTAGGAAAACCCTAAGCCCTCATTTGTAGTTTTCAGCTTCTTTTCCATTATACCTTCAAGCCCTATATAACACATGCCAGCCCTGGTAAGGTTCAGGTTGTCCAATTGGTTTTCCAATATGTAGAACCCTTATATCGCTTCCGACAGGTTTGCTCTTGATCCTACGCTGCCTGGGCGACCGACGGACTTACGGCTCTGAGATTTGGCCAGCTGGGGGGCTTGTAGGTATTGGGTTCAAGGTCTAGAAGGTTCAGAGTTTAGAGTCTAGGGTGTAGGGGTTAGGGTTTTCAATTAGGGTCTATATAGGGAGATACAGGAGCATATAGGGACATGCGCGGGGGATATGGGGATAAATATGTAGGGAGAAAGAGGGATGTGGTAGGGCTTAGGATTTAGAGTTAATTCTCGTAGTTTCCATTTTCTTTTCCATTATCCCCATACAACCCCAATACAACCCCAATATAACCCCAATATAACCCTAATACAACCCTAATATGACCCTGATAATTAGGGTGAGGGCTTGGGTTTCCAGGAGTCATGGGGTTGAGTAGGGCCAATTATGTAATTTTCTTTGCCTGTCTCTTAGCCCAAAAGGCAGTTTAAGGCTTAGGGTTTAGGGTTCAGGATCATAGTTAGCTTTTGAAAAGCGTTCAAGTAAGCCAGTCTTCTTCTTCTCTTCTTGACTGAACATAGTACAGCATAGAGGGGAAAGGCTTCTAAAGCAGACTTTAGGCCACGAGATGCTATGGGAGTTGAGAACAAAAGATGTGAGCTATAGTCTAAACTCCTTGAAGGGGGGGTTGTATGGGGTTTAGGATTTAAGGTTTAGGGTTCGATTATATAGGGGGGGTATTATAGGGGTTATGCATCAGGGGGATACTAGGAGTTGAGACTATAGCACATGTGACACAAACGTATGTAGGGCAATCGTGATAGGGCAGCCTGGTCCGGGTGGCACATTCTTTAAGAAAACTGTTGCCTTCGGTTAGCAAGGCATGAAGCACTGGTTCCTTATAGTCGTCCCTACAGTCCCTACACCTCCTTTTTTTTGTGCCATTCTCTAAGCCCTAAAGCCTAAAACCAAAACCCTAGATATTAGTTTCTGTTTCCTCGTCCATTCCCCGAGCCCTCAACCCTAAATCCCAAGCCGGTTTAGGGTTTAGAGTTTAGGGTTGCATTTTTTGCGAGTTCCTTCATTCCTGCTAAACGTAAGACCTTGGTTCCCACATGTCGCGCCTTGACCAGGGACAAGCCAACAAAAGTGCTATGTTAGGGGAATGCACAGCGGACCTTCATCGTCAGGCTTACCGCGTCAAGCTGTATTTGGTAGTTTTCCTAAATAGTATAGACTCCAAAATACGAAATCCTAACGTTGGGAAACCCTCCCATTCGTGTGCTTGCAATCTGTCGCTTTGCAGGCATTGTCCTTACGCTGCCTCCCGCCTTGCAGGTGGCAAAAGCCCCGAACAGGGCACCCGAGAGGTATATAGGTAATACTATTTGTAGTAATAGTAATAAGCACATGTTTTCCGTACGATACAAACGATAGTCACAAACAATAAGGAATAACAGTAGTGCGGAGAGTATCCAGAGATAACGGGCCCCAAACTTAAGGTATGCAAGCAGCCCTTTGTAGACTGTAAAGACCTTACTAAGCCCCTAAGATCAAGTTTAGGGTTTAGAGTTTAGGGTTTAGGGTATTGGGGTTTTGAGGTTCGGGGTTCAGGGACAGAACCCTTAAACCGACATCTCGCGCCAAAACTCAAAAACTTCTCCCAGTCCCAAAGTCCTCGACTGAGACTTAAACCCTAAGCCCTAAACCCTACTAAGCCCTAAACCCTAAGCCCTAAACCCTCAGCCCTAAACCCTAAACCCCAAACCATCTGGCTGTGCCACCTGCAGGTACAGCCGGCAGGTGGGTCCTGTTTGGCAGCTGATCTTTGCAGCAGGACTGGAGCTGGGAGGGAGGTCATGTTAGCCATAGTCTAAACGCCTTAAGGGGGGTTATGGAGGCTTAGGGCTTGGGGCGTTTAAGGTTTTTAAGGTTTAGGGTTTAGGATTTAGGGTTTAGGGATTAGGGTTCAGGGTCTGAAGTCCTTAAAGGGGCTATATAGGGTGATGATATAGGGTACTAACATAGGGGTTACTAAGGGGGATACCTGAATCAGGCTTAATCCTTAAACCCTAAACCTTAGTTAATGGGGGAACCTAGCGTGGGGCGGTGTAGGGGGGTAGTAGGGGGACCCATGCTAAATGTGGAGTGCTGAAGTTTGAGGACAGCCATGCCCTTGACTTGCATTTGCTGAACTACTCTGCTTATCCGTTCCCATGGTATATGGTACTTGGGGTCATGCAGCATTGTAGTATCAACCATATGGATGTTGTTGAACACAGTAAGGCTTGCAACGGTTGTGCAGCCTGCCTAAATCATGGCAAGCGCAACTCACATTCACATCTCAGGTTTACTTCAGAAGCCCGAGAGGCGAACCACTGACCAAGTAGCACGCCACCCAAGAACAGATAGATGGTAGTTGCCAGTATTCTGTCACCTGCGCCAGCAACTGAGAATTGCCTGTTGGCCGCAAGAGAAGAAATTTCATGAAGCCTTGCATTGACCTTGTACACCAGAAGCCCGGAGCCTTAAGGCATGCCAAACTAAAACTTAGATTTAAATTCTACATCCTGATCCCTTAGCCCTAAACCCTAAACAACCATAAACCCCAAACCAAAAAGCCCAAGTCCTTGCGCCACATTCATTAGCTATGAGAACCCCTGTATTATTATCCCCTCTAGTCCTTATATTCCAATGTTCTACAATCAGGGCTGTATTCCCACTGACGTTGCAAAATTCCGGTGGGAGGAATGACTAAAACTTGAACTCTACACCTTAGAACCCTCAACCCTAGACTCTAAATCCCGAACCCTAAATCCTAAATCCCAAGCCCTAAACCGTAAACCCTCAAACCCCTAGACCCCAAATCCGAAACCCTAAAGATCGGTCCTGCAGGAGCCGCACAATCATTAAGCTTATGGCTATCCTTCATCAGCCTCAGCGCTCTTGACTTCATTAGGACGAGAGTCTAAACTCCTAAATCAGCGGTTATATAGGGGAAGATATAGGGGACTACTATAGGGGTTATTAAGGGCGATACTAGGAGTTTAGACAATGGCTCATTTGGGCAGTTAGGGATTCAGGGATTTGGGGTCTAAGGGTGTAAGGGTTTCGGGATTTGGGGTTTGAGGAGCTAGGGATTGAGGCTTGAGGTAATAAGGCTTTAGGGCTGAGGGTATGGTTCTAATCCTTGAACCTTCAACCCAAAAGCCTAAACCTAAAATCTAGCGTCTTCAAAATTAGATTTACACTGGATGGAGGAAGCCGGGGTCCCTTTGCCGGGGTCCTTATAATGAAGGTTGTTTTAGGGTCTCTATTGGGTCCCCTATTTTGCAAACCTCCTGTGCATTGTAATTCCGAGGGAAGAAGGTGCAAGAGTTCCTCCATCCAAAATGTGGTACAACAGTTTCTCATAGCACTGCCTACATAATTCTAAGGCGGCATCCAGTAGGGGGAGGTGATTCTAGGGTGAACCATGTAGCAAGGCCAGCTATCCCTAGAACTAATCTGTTTTTGACTTGGAACCTCAAACACATATTTAGACCTAAGCCCCAAACCCTGCCTGCACTGCGCTAAATTAACCCTGAACCAAAAAAGCTCAGCGTTTGTTATTACCGGCGGGGCGGGCAGGGTTCTTGTTTGAGGGGATCTGTGACGAGAAGAAGTACAAGTCTGAATTAGTACCAATACTAGGTCCAAGATTCCCTGTCCCATTAGTTGCATTGTCGGGTACCTCAAATAGATCTCAGCATAGAATGGCAAAGTATTTAGACCCCTACGCAGTCATCCTGTTTTGAACACCCTAAACTCTAATCCCTAAACCCTAAACTCTAATCCCTAAACCATAATCCCTAAACGCTTAAGCCCTCGATGGCGCAGTCGATCCAGCACGCTCGCCTGCCTTCCCACAGCCAAGGTACGGTACGCAGCCCACAGGCCCCACAGCCCCCAGCCCACAACACAGCCCCACAGCCGCAGCCCCAAAGCCAACACAACCCCCACAGCCCCCACAGCCCCACACAGCCCCAGCAGCCCAGCCCCAGCTACACACACCCACAACCCCCACAGCCCCACCCCACCCCACCCCACCCCACCCCAACCCCACCCCACCCCAACCCCACCCCACCCCAACCCCACCCCACCCCAACCCACCATAGCAACCACGAGAGGCCAGGACTTGGAGGAGTTTTTGTCAGCAAGGGTGGATCCTAAGGGGTGGGGGGTCCAGAAGGGCCTCCCAGGGCCGGCCTTTTAGCAGGGCTTTCAGCAAGGGCTATCAGCTATCAGCAAGGGTTTGCTGCAGGGCCTTTCAGCAAAATTTTCAAGCCAAGCTTTCAGGCAGGGCTTGTAGGGTTCAGGTGCCTAGGCCCAATGCCTCCCAAACAACCCAATGCCTGACTCGCCTTTCGAAGCCTTTTAAGGCCTTTGTATTGTTGTGCGTTGACTAACGCGACAACTCCCCTCTCTATTCTTTAGCAACGGCATCGTGTTTCTTGGTGTCAGTTGATTGTTCAGCCAGCATTGTGCAGCTGTAAGTACATCGTGCTGGTTGTTGTACTGCAAGTCTGTGCTTCTTGCTTTTCCCACCCACACGCCCAGGGAATGGGGACTGCTGTTCCCTATGTGCCTGAAAGGCAAGAGACCATGGCACTGTGTCCCAAAGCCGTAAAAGGTAGATGTGCGTGCGCTGCCTCCTTGATTGTGTAGGTGATAAAGAATTGTACTGGATACTATGGAGACCCTTATAGAGAATTTTCTTCTCAACGAATGTGCATCCCGCCAGCGTTCAGATTCATTCCGGAGCCTGATGGACAAGTGTGAAAGGCTGTTCCAGTCCAGTCAGGCACCAGATTTTCGAGTGGGTGATCTCTTGCATGTTCAGAGCTGGCAGTACCATCTGTCTTTCATGACCAACAATTCCAAGGCTGTGGAGTTCACGGCCCATCTTCGCAGGTTCGGGGGCCTCCCACAGCGTTGCAACAGGTTCAAAACCCGTAAACTTCCAGCCTTTCTCAGGGGTGTTCCAAATACCTCGACTCTTGAAATTCTTGAGACGAAGTAATTATGTTTCTAGAAAATGTTCATGACCAAGATGGACTCAACAGAGTTTGAGATCCTAAACCCTAAAAGGTATAGGTTTGCGTGGTTTGCCGGCTGGACGCCGTGGGGTGGGTGAGTTGTGAGATGGCCCTCCACAGTCGGGCCATGGCCGCGATTCGCAATCAACAGAACCCCTAACCAGTCTTACAATCCATGAACCACTGCCGCTACGCAACATTGCAGCAAACCCTAAACCCTAAACCCTGACCTGGAAGCTGAGGCTACCTGGACCCGCTGTCCTTTGCCCTTCTGACCACCTCCGAGGCCGCGAATCTCTCGTGGAATTCCGACAAGGTCTTTAAGTTTAGGATTTAGGGTTTAGGACTTAAGGTTTGGGTTTTAGGGTTGAGGGTTTAGGGTTTAGGATTCAGGTTCTAGGGTGTTCGTGGGGGTTTCCAAGCATGGGGGCTTTGGGTCTTTCGGTGGGCTAGTGAGAGGGTCAGTAAGGAATGGAACATGTAGTTTGTACGGCTTGCTTGGCGATTGTAATTGACCATATTCATAGATTTTCAGCAATTCGGTACAGTTTGCTCTCTGGGTTATAAATTATAATCTACTAGAATATACCAATGGCACAATATAATATACTAAACTATACTATTATAATGCCCTTAGCCCTAAACCCGGGTAGTCAGTCAACTGGATGTCTGGTAGGGATTCGCTGTCGTAGCATCGTTGATAGAAGGAAAGTGCGGACAGTGCTGTTCATGCTTAACCGTATGGGATGCCCTTACACTCCTAGTAGGAGGGAACCTAGGGTGGTAGTAAAAGGGGAAGTAGGGGAACCCATGTGTACAGGAAACGACTGTACTGGGTTGCTGGTAAGGAACTTAATGCAAGTTACTATATTGGGGAACCATGTGAATTCCGATATATACCCATTGTGGTAGCTTGATGTAAGTTCCTTAACAGCAACCCAATCTATGCTTTTGACAGGTTGTCACATTGGCCTCTGGCTGAAAGTGTCTTAAAGGGGTACCGTCCCCTGCAGCATGGGCATACATTAGGAGGGATATAGAAACTTACAAGGATTGGGCTCCGCTTCGAGTATTGTGAGAACCTCTGATTACACACAGTTAGTTCATGGATTTGGGAGCCTAAAAAGTCTGAGCTACACGGATCCCGCTAACTACAGGCCCATCTTCTTACTAAACGCTATGTACGAAGTCTTCGCCAGTATAACACAGAAAAGGGTACGAGGCATCGCCTATTCATTCTATGTCCGGCCATGGAGTATTCCGGCATGACAGACGCGCCGCTGCATTCGTTGTCTTAAGCTGGAAACAGGCGTTCGATTCCATTGACCACACCGCCATGGGCTACGCATCAAGAAGTTTTGGTACACCAGAGGATTGTTTGCATTTACTTGGTTCCATATATTCGGACCCAACCTTTGAGGCTACGGGGTTGAATGGACGCGTAGCCACAGGGGAGGTAGCAGCAGGTGTTCGGAGGGGTGTTCACTCAGCTCTTGCTCTTTCATTATTGTCCTTGCGATTATCCTACAGGATTTTGATAAGTTGGTACTCACCCAGGGTACACCCAGTAACATTTGGTCGGTGAGGTATCTTAGCTATGACATAGAGTACGTGGACGATGCCCTGCCTTTAGGGCTGACCACAACGCACGTGGAATCTTTCCTGCATGCTCTGGAAACGGAGGGCGCGGCATACGCAATGCGTCTTTATTCTACGAAAACAGTACCTCTAGCTAATGATGCTATGCCCGCTCAAGATATTTGTTTCCCTAATGGGGAAGCCGTTCCGACCACAACACAAGCTAAGTATCCGAGATGCGCATTAGCTAAGGAGGCCTAACCCAGACAGGTCTGGAACAGTAGTCTCAATAGAGCGACCAAAATGAAGATTTTTCAAGCTGTTTTCCCAGCTGTCTTGATATGCGGGCTTGATTCCTTGGCCCTCGCAAACTCACACTTGAAGTAAATCGACGCGTTCTACTTCAAATTCCTTAGGACGATTGCTGGCATAAAGGCTTCTTATTACCCGCGCATACCGAACACTGAAGTGTACACGGAGGCAGGCGGACCACAACGCCAATCAGACAGAGTCTTAGACGCCCAGTACAGCATGCTGGCTAGTCCGGACGCATTTTTTGCATAATGTGGGTGGTTGTCAAAATTATGGTCCCCTTTTGGGTCCCTATTATAATATGGCCCCTAATATTTAGGGTACCCAAAAAGGGACCATAACTTTGACAACCACACATGTGGTTTTTACCAGCCCTCTCGAGGATAGAATCACCTTCGCTGGTAAGCCTAGAGGATGGAGCAGTCCCTATTGGCTTGTTACTACAACACAGCGCTTTTATCCAGCGGTATGGGCCAATGACCATACTTCCAACTCTAGCAGGAAGTATGTCGTTGTGTCCCGGAGATGAGTAGCACGCTGGTCCAGGCAGAAACCGTCGCGCGCACGGTCCTAGCAAAAGAATGGGCTCCAGATCCTAAATTCAACACAAAGTTCGAAATCCCAAGCGCTAAGCCCTCCAAATCTCCAAAGCCTGAACCTGAAATCCTCTTCATCCCGACTTCCCAAATTCCAAACCCCAAAACTCTAAACGGTATGGTTGCCAAGAGAGGCTCACCTACTGGCATTCCAATTCTCGCGCGGCAAGCAAGGCCCGAAGCAAGCAGTTTCCCAAGCTGGTGGCTAACACGGTTTACCTAGAAGGCCTAGTCACCCATAATAATGGGTTACTTTAACCCAAAGTGGTAGGAAATTAGGGAAACGTAGGACTATGATTATGGTCTACTGGCTTTCTAGGTAGAGTGCAAGGTGTAAAGATTCGGGTTTAAAGCTGAAGGTCTAGGAGGGTTGGCCGGGCCGAGTCAGTGTTGGACATAGGCTTGGATTCTTATTGTGCTTAAACCAGTGAGGTGTATGCAGCTCTTTGGTTTTGATGTTTCATAAGGAATCAGTTGAAGTAGGAGTCGCAATACTTACAAGATGGTGTAGGTCTGAGGGTTCAGAGTTTAGTGTTCAGGGTGTAGATTAGAGAGGTCAAGGGCTTAGGGTTTATAGCGCCGAGGTTTAGATTTTGGGCGAGGATTTAAGATGGAGCTTCCAGACAAACTTCTTCCAGAGTAGGTTTAGGCCTTTAAGGTTTACTTCCACGGAAAGGCACAGCTTGTGTGCTGTGCAGGGTTGAGGGTCTCCAAACGGTGGCGAGCTGCACAATGAAAGAAACAGGAGAGGTATCAACCTTACACCCTGAATATTCCTAACTCTTGAGCCCTAAAGCCATTGTGCATCCTTTAAACTAAGCCGTTGTGATTCTATAATATTCAAGAATCGCCACTTCATTTTTTGATTCTCCAAACCCAAAACCCTAAACCCTAAGTAGCCCCTAAACATCCCGACGCAGACCTGTATGTCCGGGTGTGCCCCCTATGTGCATCTCATCAGCTGCGTTTGGGAACCAGGTCGACCCAAACATCCCTAAGCAACAAGCCCTAAGCCCTGAGCTCTACTTCCAAAACCCTAAACCTTAAGTCCTAAACCCTAAGTCCTAAACCCTAAGCCCTAAACCCTAAACCCTAAACTCTAAACTCTGAACCCTAAACCCTTAAACCCTAAACCCCTAAAATCTCCACCCCAAGCCCATGACTGACCGTATGAACCAGTTTCCGTTTCATTTTTCCGTGAGTATTTGGGAAACTCCCAGCCAGGCCACCCGAAGCATCCCTACAACCCCAACCCAAAACTGGACAACGGTTTAGGGTTTAGGGCTTCAGAGTTTAGTGGTTTAGGGTTTAGGAATTTAGGCTTTAGGGCTTAGGGCTCTAGGGTTTCGGGGTTTAGGGGTTTAGGGTTCAGGTGCCTGAACAATGCAACAACCAATATCCCAAGCCCTGAAAGCCTGAGCCCTCATCTTAAACCATAACCCGGCAATCCGGAGTCCTACATCCCAAGATTTACATCCAAAGCTTAGAGCCGAAAAACTCCAACTCGATACCCCAAGCCCTAAGCCCCAACACTTTGCAAGCCTGCACATGATCTGAGTTTTCGTTGCATGTTCTCTAAACCCTCAACCCTTAGCCCTAGACCTCAAACCCCAAACCCTGAACCCTAAGCTTTCAGTCCACCAATCCCTAAACCTGCAACCCAAAACCTAAACCTCAAACCTAAAGCTGAAGCCCTAAGCCCCCTAAGCCCCCTAAACCCTGAAACCATAAACCCCGACATGCAACATCTGAAGCCCTCAACCCTAAACCCAATCCTAACCAAACCATCCCTAAACTCGTAAGACCCCAGAAGCCCTAAACCTTGAGCCACTTTAAGCCTCACAAACCCTTTATCTAGGTCCTAAACCCTAAACCCCGAACCCAGGTCACCCCTTCTGGCATAGCCATGCGCCTGCTCTGGCCCTGAGCCTTCTGGCAGCTCTTTGTCAAGGAGCCGCAGGGTTTAGGATTGAGTGTTCAGGGTTGAGGGTTCAGGGTTTTGAGGGTTCAGGACTTAGGGTTCAGGGTTTAGGGTATATGGCTCTGATGCAGGTTACGCTCGATGGGTTCCTGGAAGGTGTATATAGAGACATGTAGGCTTCAGGTCGAAGGTTTAGGCTTTTGGGCTTCGGGCTTGGGGTTAAGGATTTGGCCCTAAAGCCTAAGCCCTAAACCCTACATAGGGCCAACCTGCACACGATGCAGAGACAAGTCCCTATACACGTTATTTTACGTTGACCACAAATCTTGAAACCTAAGCCCAAATGCCTATTCATCGGGCCCGAGATGCGAGCGCATCGACCCCAAACCTTATGCCCGAGCACCTACCTACAAAGCCTAGCTTCCCAGCATTCTTGGCTACTTTAGCCCCAAGCCGTACAAGATCGAAGGGAGAGTCTAACCCTAAACCTGAAGCCCTGAGCCTACAGGGTTTAGGGTTAAGGGTTTAGGGTTTAGGTTTTTTTGTGATTATGGGCTTCTAGAAGGTAGATTATGATTACGGGAAGCTGGCCTTCGGCCCGCAGAGTCCGTTTTCCATTCCTCGGTTCCTGTTTCAGGTTGAGCTTCAGGGTTCAGGGTTCAGGGTTTAGGGTTCAGGGTTGGACCTCACCTGATTTTCTAGCCCCCGAACTGTGTGATTTCCAGGCTCTGAAAGCAATACAGAATGGCTATTCTATTTTTTGATGTCCCTGGCCATTCCATTCTCTGCTCCAAGACCTGAACCCCAGACTTGAAGCCCTAAACCCCGAAACCTAAACCCTAAGACCTAAACCCTTAACCCTCAACCCTTAACTCTACACTCCTTACTAAGTACTCCCTAGACCCTACAGCGTATATCCTGAGCCCTGAACCAAAATCATGTCGTAGTTTCCATTTTCTCCATTCCTCCAGTACTTAGTAATCCCTTCATCAAAAATTGATTGCCCGCTTTGGGGATTAAGGTTTTAGGGATTTTGGTTTAGGGTTTATGCAAATATTCCCCGATAAGAGACCTGATGCATCGGGGACCCTGTTTAATTAATGCGGGTTGGGGTATTTGATATTGGTATGAGGGAATTAGGTCCTAAACGTCCTAAACCCTCAACTCTATATGCTCCCTACCTAGTCCCTGTATAATCCATATCACCTCCTATAATCTAGTATGAGGGGACTAGGGGACTAAAGCCCCAATCCCTAAAAATGTTGATCCCTTAAGTCTGACCCTAAACCCTAAGCCCTAAAACCCTAAACCCCAAACTGCTAAACCCTAAAACCCTAAAACCCTAAACCCTAAACACCCTAACGCCCTAAAACCCTCAAATCCTAAACCCTAAAACCCTTATCTCATAATTGTCGCGCATAAGAGCCGCCAAGCTTTGCCAGGCGAGGAGCTCTGGGAATCGGGGCGAGATCGTCAGGCTGGGCCCCAGGAGTTGTGGGGAGGAGGGTGTACCTACAAAGCCAGTAGCTCATACCTATAGGCAACTTTCCCCTAATTTCCTCCCACTTTGGGTTAAAGTAGCCCATTATTAGGGGTAACTAGGCTTTTTCTAGGTAGGGGTCAGGGCTTAGGGTTGATAGACTTTAGGGTCTACGGTTGTGTACGGTCTTGGTCTGGTTTTCAAGGCTTCAGGGTTTACAGTTGTAGCTTTCAGGGGCTGTTCGCGTGTTTCATGTGTTCGGGTGTGGGGCTTTGGGGGACTTCTTGTCACCTGATATCCACAGGGTTTCATTATGACGATGCCGAAAGCTGTTCTTTGATTCAACCCTACTTAGAAAGCCAGTTACCCATAATTACAGGCAACTTTCCCCTGATTTCACATTACTTTGGGTTCAAGTAGCCCATTATTATGGGCAACTAGGTTTTCGAGGTAATCCCTAAACCCTAAGCCGCGGGCTTTGTTCGGGGCCTGCGGACCAGGGGAGCATTGGAGCTATAGTCTCTTAATTCCAGGTTATATAGGGTTCATATAGGGGATTATATAAATATATAGGGTATCATTATAGGCGTAGACTATAGCTCATTTGGGTAAAGCAGCCTATTGAAGTAGAATTGTGGTATTGTGTGCAGAGTTTCGGGCGTAAATATCTCGCGCCCGTCAAAATTTCGCAAAACCACAACACAAGCATCCAAGCACTCGAATCCTGAAGGCTAGGAAGCCCTAACCCTAAACAATCCTAAGCAGCCCAAAGCACTGAACCCAGATCTCGGATACCCCCACTCGGTAACAGTTGGTTACGTAGTATAACATTGTACGCATTTATAGCTCTTCATGTGACTCCTATTCAGGATAGTAAGCTCAACATCCTGCATGACCCCAGGTGCCTTATACCTTGGGAATTATGGTAAGGTCATGCAGGATTGATAGTATTAACGGTGGTATTGATTGTTTTTGGGTGGGGGGAGTACCCAACCCAGATCCATCTTGGCATTGCGGCTGCCGTGGCTCACATGCTCGTCGGATTGCCGCTTGCCTGGGCGTTTAGGGTTCAGGGTTAAGGTTTAGCGCGAACCGAAGAGCAAGCAAAACCCTAACCTGCGCAGGTTCTAGGGCTTTACAGGTTTGCCTTACGGGGGGTTATAGGAGTTATATAGGGGTACATAGGGCTTAGGGGTTCGAGTTTAGGGTTTCCCAAAAGATACCTTTCTGGGAGTCCCCAGAATACGGATGATAGAATTGTGGGGTCTATGTTGCTGCCATATGAAGGGAGAGAATAGGGACATGTAGGGATGCATATGACCTACGGGAAAGCTTCCGCCGCGAAATCCTCTAGACTACCAGAACGAGGATGTTTGAAGCGTTGGGGAGCTTAGGGCCTTCGTTACGAAAGGTCTACCGAGAAAGTCAGTTGCCTGTAATCATGAGCTACTTTGCCCTAAATGTCCTACCACTTCTGGTCTACGTAATTCATCATTTTGGGTAACGAGGCTTTCGAGGTGGGGCTGTAGGAATCTTAGCTTGCTGCATCGCCTCCGCAAGCTTAGCCTAAACCCTACCTAGAAGGTCTACTTACTCTAATTAATGAGCTAGTACAGCCCAAACGTGGGCAACAGTCACGCAAAATTATTATCTCAGGGCACTCAAGGTAGACTCCAAAGCCCTAGCTTTCAACTCCGCACTCAAAGCCTCACCCAACGGGCTGAAAAAGAACTCTAAACATTGAAAATGCACTTTCATTACATAGTTTAGGGCTTAAGGGTTTTTAGGGTTTTTGGTTCATGGTTTTGGTGTTTAGGGTTTTGTGCGTTGGTATCGCAGAGGCAAACCTGAGCCAAACCACAAGCGCGTAAACTCCGCAGTGCTTAGAGGAGGAATGAGGGAGTGGATCTCTGTAATCATCCGTCTGGGTAGGCCCCTGGGGTATCTCAAATATATTAATATTTTTCAAATGGCTTAAGGGCCAACCCAGCCGTATATAGCCTTCAGTTGTAGAAGCTACGTTCAAACCAGTATCTCAACGAGGAAGCGTCTACTATTGAAGCCTGATATTGGAAGACAGCATGATATTCCTAAGCTCTAAACCTTGAAACTTAGACCCTACACCCCCCCCAAACCCTATACCCCAAGCCCTAAACCCTACGTAAACCCTAAATGCAAAACCTTAACCCTGAACCCTATAGGGTTGAGGGTTTAGGGTTTCAGGAACCCCTCAAACCCTAAACCCTCAAACCTCAAAGGTTCCTGGCGTCCTTGACCTCAAAATTGGCCCAAGTGGACAGCTCGAAGCATATGCTGCACCCAGTTGATGGCTTAGGTTTGGTCTAATGGTTGAAGGTTTTGCGTCAAGGGTTTTTTTAGGGTCTAAGGGTTTAAGGGTTTTGGGGTCTAAGGGCTTGGCTTAGGTGTTTCGGGTTTAGTATTAGGGTTCAGGGTTCAGGGTTTAAGGGTGTTGAGGGGTTTGAAGGCTTGGCTTAAGGGTTAAGGGTTTCAGGGTTTGAGGGTTCAGGGTCCGGGTCTAGGGGCTTAAGGGTTGAGAGTTTAGGGGTTTAAGGGATGAGGCTTGGGGGTTCCAGTGCCAGACTATTTAGGGTGGAATTTAGGGTGAGCAAGCGAGAGGCAAATTGAAAAGAACATCCAACCTGGACTTGACCGCTGGGGTTTTTTAGGGTTACATACTTGAGGCGGGCAGTTACCAGGCGGGTACCCTTACACAAGGCTTATGTGCGGCTTATATGGGGGCACTAGGACTATAAGAGGGATATAAGCCTGGGGAAACTACCCACCTGAAACTTCCTTAGACATACCCCTTTTCAAAGGATACATTGGGGATGTAGATAGGATTTCTAGGGATAGGATTTCTCAGGACTGAACTCGAACCTAACCTTTAATCGGATCCTCACCCTGACAGATGTTTGTATAGCGTGGTGACCATGTCATTTTTCATTTCTTCGAAGCCACAAAGTCAATTCCATGAACGCTTTTTCATTGCCCGTTGGACCTAAACCCTACAATCCTAAGAACCCTAAACCCGAGACCCTAGAAAGCCTCAAACCCCACAGTCCTAAGCCTAAAAACTCAAAAGCTAATCCTTTGTTTCCGTATATGTCCTTTGTGTCCCTAGATGTGACTACATATCCCTATTTACTTCCGCATATCCCGATATCTCCCTGTGTAACTCTATGTATCCCTGCAACACGCTTTAAAATGCCCTAGACCCTAAACTTACCCTAGACCTTAAACCTTGAAATAAACCCAAAACCACTTTGAGGATGGATTTGCTCCAGGCAGCACTACATGGAGCAGGTTTCCTTGTGCCTGGGCTAATGGCAAATGCTTTCAGAAAGGCTTGAAAAATTAGGGTCTAGGGCTTAAGGTTTCTAAGGATTTTTAAGGCTAGGGGCGTGAAGGCTTTAGGCTGTTCGGGTTGTAGGGGCTTAAAGGGTTGATGCTCAGCACGGGTTCAAAAAAGATATTTGCAGCTTTAGGGCTTCATTTTCTTGATTTGGGGTTTTGGGGTTCAGAATCTGTGGCTTCATCTTCAGGTTTTTCGGGAGTTTTGGGTCTTAGGGTTTCAGGCATTTGAGCTATAGTCTTAACCCCTAGTATCCCCCTTGATCACCCGTAGAATACTCCCCTAAATGATTCCCTATATAACCCCCCTTTTAAGGAGCTTAGACTATAGTTCATGGGGAAAGGGGGAGTCAGGGAGTGACTACAGGACCATAGGTGCAGCTGTGGGGAATTGTATAGGCATTGGTATAGTTTAGGGTTTAGGGTTTAGGGTTGCAACCCTAAACCCTAAACTCTACACTCCAGACCCTAAACCTTTCCTGTAAACACGTCGGGAGTTGGAGGGAGGGGGTCACAAGGAAACTTGCTTCGTCTCCTTGACGCCCCAAGTAATGCCCATGCCCACAACGGTAGAGGCCTCAAGCCCATAGAGAAGCCAAGACAAGAACCGGTCATGATTTTAGCTTGGTTTAGGGTTTGGGGCCTCAACGTTTCGGGTCTAAGGTTCAGAGATCTCAGCTGTAGGGTCTAGGTTTAGCTATTATAATCTGGAACCCTGAATTTCACGTCTCCAAATGAAGGCTCTGTACCGCTGAGCCATTGACCTTTCATCTTCAGAACCAATCCTACCTATCAAGCATCCCTAAACCCCTCATCGAACCCCTACGCCCCTAAACCCCTGATCCTCTAAACCCCTGATCCCCTAAACCCCGAATCTCCTGATCCCCTAAACCCCTAAACCCCAAATCCCCCCAAAACCCGCTAAACCCCAAACCCTATACCCTGAAGCCTTTAAATTTTTGGTATCTCCTCCTGTGCCCCCGGACGTCTCCTCCAGGGCCCCTGGATGTGGAGGGTCTTGGAGCAGGGGCAGGGCAAATTTAGGGTTTAGGGGATGACATTAAGATCCCAATCCGAGCAAAAAGTATCACAAAGGATTCTTGTGTATAGGTATATGAAGGCCCTACGAATTCAATGTTTAGGGGCTATTGCTATAGGGGGTCTGACTTAACGCAGATGATGTCCAAATCCCAACCCCTTGAATCCTGGAAACCAAAGCCCTAGGTCTTACTAGGCCGAACCCCCAAACCTCGTAATCCCTCAACCCCAAACCCTAAACCTCTTAATTTCTAAGCCTGAAACCTACATCCCGCAAAATCCATTGGCGCGGGCTCAAGTGACACAGGGCTCACTCCTTGCAAGCCTCGTCCCTTGGGGGGCGTAGCAGAGCCATGGGAACATCTGGCCTTGAGCTGGCGCAGAGTTTTGTTCAACTGCAGGCAGGGGGGTTTTGGGTTTAGGGCTCTGGAGGAATTTCTGCTTCAGGGGTGTTGGGCTTTCTGGGTCCTCTTATCTTCTCATCATACCACTATTGCAGAGGCGGGGCCCACCTACGTCATAAGACTTTTAGGGATCAACAGGGCTTGTAGGATGCAAGTGGGTTGTTAAAGGTTATTGTCTAGGGTTTAGGTTTAGGGGTACCCCACCTCACCCCAAAAAGGGTTTATTGTTTCAAAGCCAGATTCTAAACCAAAACCCCAACCTCAAATCCCAGGGCTTGACTTGAACTGCCCTCGAAGTGCATCATAGCTTGAACGGCCGACCCCTCGTGATTCTTGGATAGTAGGTAGCATCGTTGTACATGGAGACCTCGGAATTTTTTTTATCAAAAGAAGGATTCCGGATTTCAAGGGGCTGGAAACCTAGAAATGCCCCAGTAAACCCTAAACCCTAAACCCTGAGCCCTAATCCCTAAGCCTTTCCGAAGTGGCTTTGGAGTTCAAATGCCCGCAAAAACCCAAAGACACCCAAAATCCTGGCTCTGCCCTGCAGGCCTCCAAGCCCCTAAGTCCCCCAAAACCTCTAAGCCCTAAGCCCTAGACATGTAGATCATCGCACATGGGAAAATCCATGTATTCTGAACTAAACCCTGCACATCCTTTCAAATTACAAACTCGAGATATGCTGATTTAAGCCTTAAGATACCCTAAGCATCTACATGGTCGCAGGCAGCACCTTGTACGCCCTCGCGCCCCGCACCGCGCGCGGCGCCGGGCGCGCGGCGGGCAAGCTCGGAAGGGACGGGCCTGGGCGCTTCCTGTGCCTTGCGCTTAAGGGAAGTCTAGGTTTAGCGTTGAGTTGCTGCCAAGGGACTTAGGATAACTTACCATAATATGGGGATACAGTGAACAACAGGGTTTCCTCACTGTGCTAACTTACTTTGAATTCCTTAGCAGCAACCCTGTAAGGGGGTCTAGGATGCAAGGGTCCCATTAGTTAAAGGGGCTTAGTTTGGATTCAGGGTGTCCCCTGAACGACCAGGGAAAGATGCATCGGATTGCCTCTAACTTGTGTATCGGGCTTATGGAGGGATATCTTTGGTTTCCGGTTGGATATACTGTATGGGTTGTTCTGAAAACCATGGACCCCTGTCAGTTACAGATCATATTACGGCACCCAATTTTGGGGGGTACAAATATTTGAGCTCAGGGTTTTGGGCCGAGGGTTTAGGGCTGATTGCTTAGGATAAGAATTGTGGGTGGGGGGTCTCAAAGAATTGGTGATTTTCGAGGGTTTTTGGGGCATCGCCCTTTTGCATGGTTTTCTGGGACGGCCTCAATATAGAACCCAAAAAGTTTTAAACCTTATTATGGGGACCCTCAGTTAGGTACCCTTAATTTTGGGAAATCCTAAGCCCTAAACCCGAACCTCATGAATAGCTGCAGGCTTGGAGTCTCAGGGCGCAGGGGGGACTTCTCAGACAAGAAGTACCCTTAGTAACAATGGCAAAAGAAAATGGAAGTTACTATATTACATGGGGTGTGTTTAGGGTCATAGGGACTTAGTAAGTAGGCTGGTAATGGGGATAGTTGGGGTTAGTATATGGCTTACAGGGGATATTACCTTCTTGCTAAGTCCCCATGGCCTTCCAAGTAGATCCTAAACCCTGCATAATGAGCCCTAAATCCTCAACCCTAAGCCCTCCATGAGAGTCTCCCTAAGCTTCGAACACGAACCTTCTCCATAGCTGTTGCCTGTATGGTCAGGATCCCTTTAGAGGGGTCTCTAGGAATTAATGACATGGGGTATATGGGCTTTAGCTCAGAAGAATCCGTTTAGATTCCTTCAGCAGCTTTTTAACCTGGCTAGAACTATAACCTCTCAAAAGCCCAGGGTCTCTGAAATCACCCTTTTTGTAGGAAGCCTCCCAGCCCTCGACTAAACCTTCAACCGTAAGCCCAAGATCCTTATTCCGTAGCCCTTAACCCTCGACTCTTAACCCAAAAGCCTTATCCCAAAACTTCATACAAGTAGCATTTTATTTGGGTACCCCATATAGACTAAGATTATATCCTCCTTTTGGGGTCTAGTATCTTATATAAGGAATATAATTTTGCTGGGTTTAACCACCAAAAAAAACACTACTCACCCTAAACCCTAAACCCTAAATGCAAGCCCTTTTCAGGTGCCCTGGTCACCTGCTTGGCAGCTGCTGCTTAGTGGAAGCTATTGTTGCGGGATGAGGGTTTAAGGAATGGAAAACGAAATGCCACTTACTGTGTTTTCGGGGATCCTATAGGGGCTACTATACAGCTAGAAAGCCAGTGGCCCTTACTTGCAGTCTGCTTCGCGCGAATTTCCTACCATTTTGAGAGAAAGTGGCCCATTTACGGTATGAAAAATGCGGCTTTCCATGTAGTCGATTTTATTGCCAGGCCCTAAATCCCAGATTCCTGAACCCTACAGATCCCTACGTATCCCCACAGAATCCTAAAACCACCTGGCAAGCCTAATCCAACACCCTGCTAAATCTAAACCTGTAATACAGAAACCTTCTGGTCTATACCTTAAACCCCATACCCCATTTTCCTACACCCTAAACCCTAAATCTTAAACCCTAAACCCCCGAACCCTAAACCTTCAACCCCTCAACCCCAAAATTCTACACCAACAGCCAGCAAGGCCGTCGCTCGCCGGCGCGGGCGCAGCGCGCGGGCCGCGTCCTTTGGTCCCGCCCCCATTTCGGAGGAGCAGAAGAAGGCAGGGCCTATACGGGCATATGAGCTATGGTCTAAACCGCTAAAAAGGTTATTCCTGGGAATTGTCAGGGAGGATTATAAAGGTTATGAACGGGGATACTAGGAGCTCAAAGTGTGGCTCATATAGGCATTATGTGTGATTTTAAGGGTGTAGGGTAGATAGCAGGCAAGGCACTGGCCCCAAACCTTATAAGGATTCTTGAGGGATTTTTAGCCCTTTAGGGTTTAGGGTTTAGGGCTTTGAAGTTATAGGTGGTATGCAGGGCCTAGGGTCTAGGGTTATACTGGGATATATGCCAGTAAAGGGGCTTGTAGGGAATTATGTAAGGATATACAGGATGTAGGGTAGATACTTACCGATAAAATGAGAATCAAGTAGACAAGAAGATGGAGAATGAAATGGAAACCTTGGTTGATATACATAAGCTTCATTTCTTGCTTATTGTAGAAGCCTGAAAATTATCCACTGCTACAGCCTGTCCGATCCTTGTTGAACTTTGGTACAATACGCCCCCTACGCCCTATTCCAACTATTTAGACGTCGACCTAAAGCCCCTAAACGTCTAGACCCTGCACCTAGGCCCTGGACAGGAAGAGCTGGTTGTCAACAAGGCATTAATTACTACAACCGTTTGGCTTTTTCGTTGTTTCTTTCACTGGCAATGGTGAATGGTGAGTGTTGCCTACGAAGATCATACTGTGGATGGAGGACGCCTAGCACCAGCCTCGAGACATTTCAAGTGCTAGGAATTGCTGTATTTTGAGGATCTAGAGTGGTGCCAGATTTCCCGAAACCCTAAACCCTAAACCCTAAACCACCATAGGAGGAACAGAGGAAGGCTCAGGGTCTAGGGTATTGCTGAATCGTACACATGTTGGCCCTATGTCCAAACCATCCTAAACACTCTGAAACCCTAAGCCCCAAACCCTAGGGTTATTGGGTTGTTACTAGGAGTTTAGGCTATCTAAACCCTAAACCCTAGACCCTAAACCCATGTTAGCCCTACATCCAAACCTCCACCAGGATGTGGAGTCGTCGCAACTGGGCGCTCGGGTGTCCTACGTGGTCCTGAGCCTCGGGCCTTCTGAGGTTCGTCCGTTTTAGGGTTAAGGGTTAAGGCTTAAGGGTTCAGGGTTTAGGGTCTAGGGTTTATGGTTCAGGGTTTAGGGTTCAGGGTTTAGGGTTTAGGGTGTTCCCAAAGGGTCCATGTAGCTAGAAAGCATATATTTGAGCCCTAAAGTAGCTAGAGGGGACTTCTTTGGGCCCTAAGTATATACTATTCAACTACATGGACCCTTTAGGGATATTCTTAATTGTTCTTCTTATCGTTGTTTATTTGCGATTCTTCTCATGATTCTTACTTGTTTGTTATTCTTACTCCTTGTGATTTTATTTTCTGGTATGCACTCTTGTGTACAATTTGTTGCTACACTACACCAGCCAGTAGTTTCTAATGTATATGATCATGAACTTGAATTTGCGATGTTTCATCCGTATCGCCCCCGCTCATACTAAGTACCTGTCGGCAGACATGCCATTTTCACTTTTTTCAAATTACTTCACGCGGGTTCCACTAGTAACCCGGAACCCTAAACATCAAAACTCTAAACCCTAAACTTAAAATCCCAAACCCTAACCCTTAAACCCTAAATCCTAAACCTTAAACCCTAAACCCTAAACTTTCAGCCCTAAACCTTAAACCCTAAGCCCTAAATCCTAAACCCTAAACCTTATGGCCACCATTTGTTTAACCAACTCGGGGTACCAGGCCTGGGACCTGGGTGTGATGCTCTCAGGGCTGGCGGTGGAAGACCGCAAGCCCTAAACACCCAAACCCCAACGTGAGTAGTATTTTATTTGGGGATACTATGGTACCCAATATAGAGCAAGATTCTATCTTCTTTTTGGGGTATAGTATTTTATATGAGGAATAATATCTTACTAGGTTCAACCACCAAACAACACTACTCACGTAGGGCTTCGGGGTTCAAGGCTTAGGGTTTGGGGTTTAAGGATTTAGGGTTTAGGGCCCAAACCCCGAGCCTAGGGCTCATTGGGTCCATTTAGGGTTTAGGGATGAGGGCTTTTGGCTGGGGGTTTAGAGCTTAGAGGTGAGGGGTGTCGGGTTAAGTCTGAGGGGTTGGAAGTTTGGGGTCCAATTGGGGCTCAAAGTGGTCTTCGTCTGGAAGAGGCGTTTCTTGAAAGAATGACGAATCTTTTGAAAGTGGCCAAATATGAAAAGTCGACCCTAAACCTTGAAGCTTGAACCCTATTGTATTGACCCCTGCTGCATATGCAACCAGAACCTCAAGAACCGAAGCCCTGCACCTAGAATGGGGCTTAAGGTGTACCTAGAAAGCCAGTTACCCATAATTTTAGGCAACTTTCCCTTACTTTCCTACCACTTTGGGTCAAACTAGCCCATTATCATTATTGGTAACCAGGCTTTCTAGGTAGGTTTGAGGGCCTAGGCCAGGTGGTGAGGAGTGGCGGTTGAACAAAAGGTCTTTTTAAAGGAGGGACCATTGGGGAATACATGTCATAAAAGCGCGTCCTAACCAAAGACATGGAACCTAGCTAATGGAGATTTGGGGCCAGGTATTCTGAAAAATACCATGCAACCATATCCCGCAGCCCTGGTTGATTGTAGCACGCTTGAGAATGCCTGGGCATATCATATCGACCTGACCCCAAGTGGTGGCTAACAAATAAGCAGTCCAAAAAACGGCTTCGTTTCCAAGAAGCAACAGTACAAAAGTGGTGTAATCGGACAGGAAACAGTTGTAGCCATCTCCGACCATAAGCCCCAGTTAAGGAGCAACATGCAAGCAATCATGCGCCAGCTGGAGCAGTACGGCTATTCCCAGGTCGACCATCAGGGTCCAACATGTACAGCTTCAGGATTTAGAGCTCAAATGTATAGAATTGAGGATTTGAGAGTGGGTGTGGCGTTTAAGCACGTGAGGATTTCGGGTTTGGGGTTTAGGTGCTTTAGTAATAGTTTTGAGGGTTTAGTGACCAATGCTCCGGCCAGCGAACGGTCTACCTGGAAACCCAAATTACCAACAGTAATGGGCTGACGCGGTTTTGGGTTGAGAGTTTACCCTAGAACCCTTGAACCCTAGAACCCTAAACCTTGGGTACTGCCCCCCTTCAGCAACAAATTGGATAATAAGTATAATATGGGTCATAGACAGCCCTTAATAGGACCCCTAATATAGACTGTTACTGGGGGGGGGGCAGTACCCAACCTAAACCCTTGTTAACAGTTATTCAACTTCATTGTGTACTCATGTTCAAGGTAGTTGCAAGAAAGTGGGTGGAGAGTTGGTTGATCTGGAGTGTCAGGAGGACTTTGGTAAGTATAGTCTCCTTGAAGTTTTAGGGTTTAGGGCTTGGGGATTTAGGATTTAGGGTTGAGGGTTTAGGGTCCCCCTTAGGTAGATAGAATATGGAGTATATGGGGATCTTCTTAGAATATACCCAAAGCCCAATTCTATCTACTTAAGGGGGACTATATACTTACTTCGTTGGTGCCCGTGATCCTGCAAGTAGGGGTTTGGGTTCACCGTTTGGAACCCTAAACCCACCACCGCCTAAACCTTGAAGCTTGCTGTGTCCGCTAGGAACTGTTTCCTCCTTCTGCCTTCAGGCCTAAAAGCTTTAGTGAGACAGCCAGTAGCCCACCATTATATGGGGCGTGATATAGAGATAATGGAAAAGAAAATGGAAACTATAGGGATTATAGGGATAATATTGGGTTATATAGCGGTTATATAGGGGTAATGGCGAAGAAAATCGAAACGACTATTCAGGGTGTAGGGTCTAGGGCTTACCTTGAAAACCAGTAGCCCATGATTATGTTCTACTTTCCCTAGTTTCTTCCACTTTGGGTGCAAGTAGCCCACCATGTTGGGTAACTAGGCTCTGTCGCTGACCTTGGAAGGCCGCTGTCAAAAACTTCAAAGGTCGGCACTCCCCCTTGGTTTTATCCTTGGACTCCTTGGACCCCGTATTTAAGTGTATCATGTATCCAAAGCCCTACTGTAATCTGTATTCAGGCTTCTACAGTACACAGCATGCATATTCAGCGCTTGTAACGCTGCGACGTTGCTTTCCACACACTACGTCCGTTATTGCGTTAGGTAAAAAGCTAGGTAGGGAAAGCGCGCGTCAGAACGATGCAATCTCCCGTACTGCGATACAAGTCCTTCTATAAAAGCGCGGGTGTTTCGTAGTAAGCCTACCTAGGTCAACAGTCATGACTTCTCCGCACCATATACGCTAAACCCTAAGCCAAAAACCTCGAACCAGGAGTTCTCCTGACCAACCCCTGTATGCATTCCGTTTTGCAGTTCACCCTTGACCAGCTTAAGTTATCCCTAGACATTGTAGGCCCTATACCCAAAGGCCCAAAGTTCTCTGAACCCTCACTAGGATTGAGGCATAGCAAGTATACCTAAAACTTATACCCCTTATAAGCCAGGGCTAAAATCCCGGCGACCTACTTCGTGAGGCCCCGCTGAACCTTAAATCCTTAGATCAATGCTCTATGCCTTGCGGACTACGAAAAGGGACGCCTCATTTTTCTGAAGCCCTACACCCTATTTACCATATAACTCCACTTTCAATTTCATTTCCCTTCTCGTTTGCTTCTCCATTACTGGGGATATGTATCCCCTAAGCTGGAGTAATTGAACCCTAAACCCAGGAAGCATCTCCCCCGCAGACCTCAACCATTGACCGGACCTCTTATTAAGGGCAATTTCCGGCTGGTTAAACAGAGGGTTTAGGCTCTAGAGTTTGTAGCTATAATTGCCGACATCTGGTCTTATAGGTTTCTTGTATACTTAGACTATATGGTACCTCAAGCAGACCTTAAAGTAAAAATGTGTTCCTGTTGAAAGAGGCCCCTAGAGTACTTACCAGTGCGGTGAGTTTTCTTGAGGGGTGGGGCTAAGCAGGGGCTATGCAGGGATCTTACAGGCCAGATGGGCCTGTAAGGCTCATATCTTAGGGCTTTAGGGTTAGGGTCTGCATTTTGGGGTTAAGGGGTCTTCCGCACCTGTTCCAGATCTTGAACGTTCCCTTCCTGTCGGTGGAACAGTACCATCCAAGGCCGTAGTAATGTACAGAATCCTACGCACACATACATGCCGAATGTGTGTGCCAGCCGGCACTGGAAGGGCCACCAGTCACACACCATGGACCCTAAACCCTACGCCCCTCAACCCTATGTGCCAGCCCTCAAGCCCAAAAAGCTTAAACAGTCTGAGCCCTAGATTCCAAACCTCAAGCCTGAAACTCTAAACCCCCAAACCCTAAACACAAAATAAATTCTAAACCCTAAACCAACAGTAGCTTGTAATCATAAACGCTATCGCAAGCCTGCCTCGGCTGGCGGGGCGCAGAGCACACGAATAGGTCACGGCATGTAGTTGACACACAGGTTTTAGGGTCGAGGGAGTAATGGAGACAAGCCTCACTTCATGTTTGTTGCATGCCTGTTACAGCATTTGTGGAGGGGTTGACGGGGCTTAGTCCATCAGTTTGTAGTGAGGGAGTTCGCAAGCTGCATGAGCCGCAACTGCAGGGCTGGTACAGGGTCGGAAGCTGTAAGGCGGTCCACATACACTGAGGGGGGGAGGGGGGGGGGGGCGAGGCTGCAATTTCATGTGGGATGGTCAGGCTGATTGACTAGGCGACCCACCATGAGAGGGGTGGGGGGTGGTCTGTAAAGGGTGAGTTTAGTTTTAAGAGGGTTCCAAGTGCTCTGAGGCTGGATAGCTTCGAATTACCCCAAATCTCCAAGCCTCCGCCCTTAAACCCTAAATCCCGAAGCCCGAACTCCCTAAACCCTAAATCCGCAACCCTAAACTCTAACCTCTAAACCCTAAACTCTAAACCCTAAAGCCCGAACTCCGAACACAAGGTTGACGGATTTCTGGGCGGCTCCGCCAATGGCTATCCGGATCAGATTCGCGATGAGATGAAAAGCATGCCTCTGGGCATTTGTTGGGGGGTTGAGGGTTCAGGGTTAGAGCTTGGGGGATTTAGGGGATGTAGGTTTAGGGGATTTAAGGGATGTAAAGTTCAAGGTTAGGGTTCGGCTTTACGGGATTTAGGGGATTCAGGGTTCATGCGGCTTAGGTTGGGCAATGTCGCCTCTCAGTAGCAGTTAGACAATGATTGTCCATCTTATATAACTCCTGATACTCGCCACAGACAGTACAGACTGTTGCTGGTTCGGGCAGCCTCTAACGTTTTGGGTTCAGGGTCGAGGGGATGAGCTGTTTAAATTTTTGGTTCCTCGGGTTCATCGATCAAGTGGGGTTTCGCAAGTACACTTCTGAAGGTCAGGGTTCAGGGTTTGGGGTTGACGGTTCGGGACCGGGCGGGCTCAGCATGTCTACTCCTAACCCCTTCAAGGTACTTCTAACCCCTTTAAGCTACATAAGAACCCGGGTTATCTCTATTAGCAGCCTACTGCCCGATGTGCTGCGTCCCCCTGACAGGGGTTTGATGTTTTGAAGGGAATTGGAGTCGAAGGATTTGACGAGACTGAGACTGCACACTCAGGCCTCGGAGCCTCGGGGTAGTGGGTGGTTTCAGGGCGCAGGTTTTTTTAAAGGTGCGCCGTGTTACCCTAAAAACTCCACTTGGTGGAAGCAACAGACACCCAGTCCAGCAGCTTCATGCTCAAAGCCTACGAGACATGTTGCTGACGCTTAGAAAGGGCCGAAGGGGAACTAGGAGGAATCCGCTCTCTCTCTCTCTCTCTCTCTCTTTTTCTCTTCTTACGTGCCCGGGCCTTTGTGAGGCGACCTAGTGCTCAACAAGAACAAGCTGTTTCAGTCTAGAGGGTTCCTAAAACCCTAAACCCTAAACCCTTGAATCCTAAATCCTAAAACCCTAAACCTTCAACCCTAAAACCCTGAACCGCGTGCTTACTCCATGGCATTAGGTTCGACAAGGGCTGGTTCGAAGAGGAGCCCGAATCAGATGCCCAGTTCAAGACGCCGGGCTGTTGTTAGGGTTTAGGGTTTAGGGTTTAGGGTTTAGGGTTTAGGGAAATTATAGGGAACATATTGGGGTAGTAGGACGCTAGTACGCGCTCCGCTCTTATTTGACGCTAGGTTTTCGGAATACGCAGCAGTAGAAAACACTGGCCTGCGCAGTGAACGTGAAGATCAGGGTGGTCTAGAGCTGGGCGCCGGAAATCCTTGTTTTCGGGGCTTTGACTAACAGG
>CAJNIZ010039857.1:44743-64780 GCA_905231905.1 Symbiodinium pilosum | reverse complement strand
GGTCAGACTCTTTCGCCTTGTGGCATGGTGGTGGTGGTGGTGGTGGTGGTGGTGGTGGTGGTGCTGATGCTGGTGCTGGTGCTGGTGCTGGTGCTGCTGGTGCTGCTGGTGCTGCTGGTGCTGCTGGTGGTGGTGGTGGTGGTGGTGGCGGCGGCGGCGGCGGTGGTGGTGGTGGGGGCGGTGAAGGCGGCGGCGGTGGCAGCGGCGGCGGTAATTAGCATCAGTAGCATCAGTACGACTAGTAGCAGTAGTAGTAGTAGTAGTAGTAGCAGCAGTAGTACTACTACTACTACTACTACTACTACTATTACTACTACTACTACTACTACCACCACGACGTTGACGGCGACGACGACGACGACGACGACGACGACGACGACGCCGGCGACGACGACGACGACGACGCCGGCGACGACGACGACGACTACCCACATCTAACATTGCCACTGCCCGTACTATTACAGCAAAAGCACCGCCAACAATACCACAACCCTTGCTCTTGCCATGACTCCGGGTGATCCCAAGGCATGATTCAAATCTGTATCAAGGCCCCAGGCAGCAGGATGGCGGCTAAAGAATCCTCGGGATGCCCAGGCTTGATATGGTGTGTTTCGTGTTCATGGTTCTCCAGATGGTACAGGGCTTTAACTTGGCCTTGCAACTTATCTTGGGCTGTAGATTTCAGACCGCATAAGAGGATCTATAGAACAGTGACCACGAGAATATAAAACAAAACAAACAACGTGCAACTAATCTTCATGTCGTGTCACGTTCCAGGAAATGCGACATACGACCCAACAAGGATCTTGAGGGGCTCGTGGAAGCCCACTTTTTCCGATGTTGTCAACAGCTATTGACCTCTTAAACGGGCCCTTCATGCTAGGCCCTTTGATCCTGCTTGGAGGCTCGTCATGAACTGGATATTGTTGGGGGGTTAACGTGGGAAGATCAGCTGCATGTTCCTGTGCGGTTCCGGTGTTCCTTAAACCAGTATGTCCTTTGCCAGCGATACTCCAATGAAAGCTGACTCAGGTCGAAGCAGAACCAGCCGTGGCTTGTATCCCGGTGTCCTGCGTGACAGAGGCAGCTCAGCAGCCCAGGTCTCTGGACTCCTAATGCGTGAGGCTACCACAGCAGCTACTGCTACAGCTGCTGCTTCTGCTTCTACCTTTGCTTCTTCTATCTCCGCTTCTGCTTCTACGTCTGCTTCTTCTGGCTTTGGTTGTGCTTCGACTTACTCCTACTTCTACGTCTACATCTACGTGTATGTCTACGACGACTACGATGACGACGACGGCAAGCACGACGAGTGCGACCACCCCGACTGCTACGACTGCTTCTTCTCGTTGTTCTCCTTTTCTACTATGATGGTTTCATGCTTACTCAAATACGCTGGGAATACGGACAGTTCAACCTCCACAGAAACTGAGAGCAGGGCGATTCCAGCAGAGTCCACCCAACTGGCCTGAAAGAATCTGAAGGCATTGTAACATTTTACTTGCGGACGTATCTTGGAGCAAAGTTGCAGTCACGTACTCTTGAAGCAACTCGCATGCTCCTATGTCGCTGCTTGCGTCCTGACTAATCGTCATGACAAGCGGCTATTGCCAACTGCCAGTGGCCATGTTCAGCGCAAACACTGACATCCAGTCCCCTCGCAAATACAGGGAAGAGGAGTATGTCTCTGCCGGGTGCGCCTTTCCAGTCCGGGCGGAGGCTGGAAGTAACTGTTGTCCTCTCACGAAGGCGCTTCCAACATAGTGGCTTCTAATGCAAGAGCGCCCATATTCAGGGTACCTGTGGGTCTTTGATGCAATTGCCCTCAAGCTTCAGATCTGAGATGTTTTAAACTGTTCTTTTCCTGAGAGGATCTACGTGCACCGGGACCAGACGAGGGACAACTAAGGGTACTTTGGCTCTTTTGATACTCAACCCTTGTTTTCGTGGACGCCATGCCCCCTTTGCACAAGCCCTGTAGCTCCCAAATAGTAGAAAGCAGATGCCTTCCTGATTTCTACATATTTCTACATTCCATCCCTATGGGACGACCATAATGCCTTCTCGCCAGCCTTCACAGACGGCGAGCTGCCATAGGTTGAGCTTTGTGCGGTCTCGCTCCGCTCGGAGCCTCTTCGGACGTCTTCTAAGCGATACAAATCTTACCAATACAGTACCCAAAACAGACATGCAAGAACCAAGCTTGCGACTAGAAGCAGTTCGTCGCACTAGTTTAATCGTATTGGCACATGTGCACTGCACATGCATCTCGTGCTTGCAGAGCAATGACCCCAGTTGAAGTGCGATCCGCTGCGATCCCCAGGTTCAAGAACCCTGCTGGGCTGCAGTGGGCACAACTAGACTGCACTCTGAGATGGCGATAAGGGAGGTCACGGACCCAACCACGATTCACAGCAAGTATCCAAAATGAATCCCAAGTGTCACAGCGTCCCTGGAGCCGCTGCAGCACCAGAAACGCAGGGTCTTTGTAAACCTGGGGTTATCGAAGCGGACCTGCAACTGTGAGAAAACCACGCGGAACAATGTTTTGCACCTGGCCATCACATGGGGGGTCGGATTGCTAAACCCCCCCACTCCCCCAAACAAGTACGGGTTCTAAATATTGTGAGGTCGCCCAATCAAATTTCGGCAAACTTGTTTGGGGGGCGTTGGGCTCTGTCAATTAACTTTCCATTGCCAATCAATTCCGGTTCTGAATTTGGCCAAACGTTCGCTCTATTCCATACCCATTTCATTAATCCGTTCAGGCAAACGGTCTTTCCATCTACTAATCCGACCCCAACGTTAATTCCTCAAGCGCCTATGCATCTGCCAATCCCAAAGCTGCTTGTCGTAGACAAAGATAACCACAAGGAGCAGCATGTCGAGACGCTAAATCAGGCGCAGATCGACATCTATGCCCACAAAGACACTCACACTGCCCTTCGCTGCGATGTTTTTGCTCACATTGCACATTGCCTATCCGGATCTATCCGCAAGCCCCTATCCTAAAGAGAGTGTTTGGCCGATGCGGCCTGTGGGCATCAAGCCTTCGTAATCAATGGGATTGTCCGGCCTAAGGTCACCAGGCGCTGCTAAAGAATGAAGCCATGCATCCCTCCAGCGCTTCCAGTAAGTCTCTGAAGCGATGTCTACCAGGATCCCTCCACCTCAATCGAAATTCCCTTCCTCACTGTTCACCCTTGTGCTAATCCTGCAACAGTGATCTGTGCTTTACAAATCGAGGTCTATGCCGCAAGACAAGGCTCACTGCAGCCCAAGCATGCCCAAGCCAGAGCAGTAGCAACAGCAGCAGTCGCAGCAGCAGTAGGAGGCTGAAGGAAGAAAGAACAGCATCAAGTGGCGACAGCAGTAGCAGCAAAATAAAGATGACAGGCAGAGGAGGAGGAGAAAGCGCATGAAACAGCTGGTGCTGGAACAATCATGTGCAAGCGAAGGATCGGTTCAGCTTGCTTGCGGGCATGGGATGCCTCAAAAGTAAGTTACGGATGCCCTGCCCATGAAAGCAGGTAACTCTTGGTTCTCTTGCCTTTTGTCTTTCCCCATATGCACACACTGTGATGACCCACAAGGTTCATGAAGGACACTCTGTTGTGTCCCGAGCCCTACTCGTGAAGCTACGTAATTCCTCTTGCCCGATTTCTACACACACAAGATGATGGCCCGAAAGTTCACAAGGGATACTCTGCTGTCTGGAAGATACCGAATCCTTGTGGTGGCAGTTAAGGGCATGCGGCGGCTCTAACAAGTCTACGACAGTTCCTTGTGTAGCAACACCTAAGGAAGTCGGAACAAAGCCCCAAAGCTAGTCATGACGATCCTTTATGACAAGATACGACAAGTACTTCCCGTCTTGCTACTTCTTACCGCCTAATGCCCTTTGTCTTGCGATGGCTGCTATAGACTTCAATAGGTCCAAATCATACCCCTTCCCTCCACTGTCCCAGTTTTCAAGCTAGGTTCCAGGCTGAGGATCATCAGGACAGGAGGCCGAGCTGTCTGCTCCACCCTTGGTATCCAAAAGATTTGGGGGGACATCTGTTCATCCTCTACAGGCTGCATTGCGTTACAGGCACGGAAGTAAGGGCCGGGTGGATGATTCTGGCAGGGATCCTGGGAAGTGCTATAGCACGCAGGCAGGCAAAAACTGGCTTACGCTGTATCACTTCCTGATCACACCGAACCTCCAGGAAAGCTTGAATGAATGTGTCTGATATAAACCTATGAGGAACTGAGGGCCCGCCGGACTTTTAGCTTGAGACTTGAGATGCAAGCTGCTGACGCGCTGCTGTTCTTCAGAGCTTATACTGACGTTATTACAGACTGACCTTCGCTACTGGCATGGCCACACAACTGCAAGTTGGATTTTGAGGCAGGATTCTCGTGCTACATGATGCAAACCGCAAACCTTTAGCTGCACAAGAACACTGGGGTACTTTCTCTTTCCATGCTCCATGGATTTCTAGCCTTGAAGAAGGGCGGGCTGAGACAGCAGACATCATGGGTACACAAATGGCTACATTGCTGAGCTGGAGGTCTTGCGTGCGACAGGATGCAGACTGAGAAGGCGGACGACAGGCGTGGCAGACCTTTCCCGAGCTTTGCGGCCTGTGAACAGAAAATGGGAGCAAATTGTCTCAGGGGCTTTAGTAGGCACTCCGCTCAAAAATCTTGCGCAACTGAAGAAGCCTTGTGGAATCAAAGGTTACCTGTTGGACAGCTTTTGCTCTTGGGCGGCCCCCTCTTCCCCTTCTAAGAATTGAGGTGGCAATATTTGAAAAACAGGCCCCGACGGTTCTGAGGGTCTGGGGTTTGATTTAAAGGGGGGATCTGGATTCCGTTAGGGCCTCAAAACGGAAACACATTGAAGAGGACTCTCAAGCGTTGGCCTGACACTCTTTAAGCCGATGCCAAAACACGTTGAAGAGGACCACAATAGGATAGCATGGTAACACCGCATCCTGATGAACACTTCAGGTCATGTGGGGAGCACTCCTATGACAACTTGCACTGAGGGCCATTTCTCAATCCAACCAATCTCTATTGCCTAGAACACTCCCGAAACTGAAATCATCACCACCAAAACTACGACTGCCAGCACCACTGCTGCAGCACCTACGAGACTGCTACATTCCTTGTCCTAGCGCTGCGGTAAAAGCAGAAGAACTACCATTGCTAACATACTTCTCTTTGCCCCTAGGAGAATTGCGACTGGTAGCTGTTTCCATGAACGACGCACTACTATTTCCTTCTTGCCCATTTCTGCTACTTTTACAACTACTGCTAGTTGTGCTCTAATGTTGCTACTATTGCTACTAGTACTACTGTTTACACTCATGACTAGGACTACGAGTACTACCAGTACTACCACCACTGCTAATCTGCATTGCTAGCCTTACTACAATACTACCGTTCTCGTAAACAACTATCATTCCCATCACCGCCACCACTCGTACTGACATCGGTGAGGCTGACGATGAGGATGACGAGGAGGATGACGAGGAGGAGGACGAGGAGGATGAAAGACACTTCTGTACGACCACGGCGGCGGCGACGATGGACGTTCATTGTCGTTCCCTGCTGTCATATTTCAGGGCACTATTCAAAATCCTTCCTGTTGCTCAGGCATATATCCAAATTTGGGTCCCCATACTCGCTGGCGAAATCTTCGGATTCTTGTAGGTACAACAGATAACAATCTTGCCAAACTCAACCCTGAACCCTACACTCACCATCGCTGCCACAATCTTTCACATTGTTACAAGTACCAACATTGTTCCCAGCCCAACGTCTAGCATCATCATTGCTGTTGTACCGCTTCATTTCGGTGAAGCGCACGCGCCACCTCGGGTCCGACGCTTCATCCGTTTGGAGTCTGGATGCTGGACCTGCTCAAAAGAACGTGTGGATTTTCGAGGATGAAAAGAATTTAACGTTCTGCATCTCGGGAGAATTGCGCTGTGATGACACAGGGGTCATGGAGCACTGCAACGAGATGCTTGGTGAGCTACACAAGGACACCGTAAGGCACAGCAGGGCTGGAGGCACGCTGATCATAAAATCAAGTGCGAGAAACGTCCTTGTCTCCTGAAGGCACTGAATCAACACAAAGTGCAAAGATAATCTTAACACTGCAAGGTCTGATAATAGAAGTGCCATTCTAAGAATGAACCACTTCTCTCTGTTCTTTGCAGGCGGCGCTCATAAAGCAAAATCACAGCTCAGCAGCAGCAGCAGCAGCAGCAGCAGCAGCAGGTTGACCTTCAAAATTTCTGCTGTGCTGAGACGTGAACTCCCCTTTCTGCCGTGTTTAGAACCCGTGCACACCAGGAGAACCTCTGAGTAGACAATGTGACAGTTGGAAACTTTGGAGCTGCGACTTGACAACTTGCTCCATTGCTTCACACCACTCCTGCAACGGGGGACAATGATACTGCAGTCAGCTGCTTCACTGGCCTTCAGCAAGGCTTCACCCCTTGCCCGCAAGTCTGCCAGGCTTTGTAACGGATCCTGGCTCCAGCTTCAGCAACTCGTATTCTGATTCCAATGCCAGGGACCTTGACCCAGGAACCACCCCATGTGATCCTGATGAACCCCTACATAATCCCAGCTTCCATTTCATTTGCCATAGTCTTTTCCATTTGTTTTTTTCATTCTACTTTATAACTAGAAGTGAGAACTTGCTGTAGACCTTGTCAGACTGTTTTCTAAGCGTCTGCAGGCCAGGCATACGGACATTCACATGTCTGCTGTCAGCGGACTGCGATTGCTGCTACTCCTAACCTTCACCAATGACATCACTATGTCCCGTTACTGGTGCTCTTTTGTTTTTGTCCACATCGTTATGCTTGCAGCTGTTGCTACCACAGCTCGATCAACGCTTGCAGATGCTACCTGTTGCCTCAAGGCCTTTTTTAGACGCTTGCAAGGTTGCTGACTATTGCGGCTGACAGCAGAGCAGTGTCTCAAAAAGATGTCCATGGAGGGATGTCACAACGAGATCCTCGCACAAGCAGCCAGATTTCATGCAGATTCTCAGCAAGATTGCTGCACCAGAGATCTATCAGCGGAGTGATGGTAGCAGAAGTATGCATGGAAAATGCCAGCGAAATTCATGACAGGCAACTCCAAACATAAGGCGCTAGGAAAACACAAAAATGTTTCACAGTCTTGCCATACCTGACAGAGGCAACCGTCTGCTGTAAGTAGAATACTCTAGCCACCATGCCAACTTTGTAAGGGTCCATTATCTTTGGCGCCAAGTATCGATTCCCCACGCGACAATCTGGATGTTTTCGCGGATGCCCCTGACACACAATGACGAGCTTTTTCATCCTCTGCGCTGGTTCATGGAACTAAGACGTCTCCTGCATGGGAGACATGAACGTGGGTGTCTCCGTCTCGATGCCAATGTGGGGAATTAACAAGACATGTGACGGAGGACTTCACCCTGACAGAATCAGTGAGGCCAGCCTACGGACACAACGCAGCCATATCATATTTGGAAGCATTCACTTTTGACCTTGATGTTGCATTGAGCACCCAGCCGGCATTCAGTCTTGGACAACATCGGAGCGTCGTAGGCAGAAAAAGTTAAATTCAATACATGCCAGAGTGGGGATTTCTCGGCAGCACTGCTGACCCCAGCTTCTCTTGCGCAGTCTTTGATTGACTCAGGGTCGACAAAGGAAATGGCCACAACCAATGCCAGCTTCTTATCATGCACTTCGATGCTTCCAAATTCCTAGAGGAAGGCTTCTGGCACTGGCGGGGGGGCAGACAAAACGGCTTCAAACTGGTGCACTGTCAATGCACTCGGCCGTCAAGGCACGCGTTAGACTACTTCGCGGCACCAATGCTGCACAATAATACCACAGTAGCAGACTTGAAGCCTACAACTGCTGCCGGACTATCACCTCAAACTATCATGCCTTACAAGTACATCCACGAGGGTTGGCACTGGTTGCACACACAAGTAGAGAAAGGCAATTGACACTGCCTCTTGGTACAAAAAGCGACTTCAACCACACCACGGCACGGGTATCAAGACAGGAGTGAAATCCCTGCTTGTCAAATGTGGTGTTATCCAGAGCTGAAAAAAACTCTTCAGATGACACATTCAATGCAAAATGGATTTGCAGAGTATGACTTCTGGCGCATGGCCATCCTTCATGTGGAAACCTGAATCACTCGCACCGGTTTGCCCCTAAACGTCCTACATGAATGGCCTCTTGATTCAGGCTTCGATATTAAACACGATGCAGTTTCTTTGCCAAGTCCAGTTGTTACGCTTGCGGAGCATCTCAGGAAGCAACGAATTCTCTGGAGCCGTACCATTTTACAGCAACGGTCCATCAAGATGCAAGGAAACCCTACCCTGCCAGACGCTTGCCATAAACTTGATGCATCGAAAATGGCAAGAAGGTCATCTGGCTGAGGGCTGACCAGCTCTGGAACGACTTCAAAGAATTCAGCTGGCAATCTTCTTGCCAGCAGGAATTCACTTTGACGCTAAAGATGCACAACAGCTCCTGCTCTCAGGAAAGTTACCTGGAGGGCCTCCTGCTTGTCGTGCTGCTGACTCCGAAGTTGTTGAAGGAGCTGCATCACATGATCAGGCGAGCGATGAGGAAATTTCCGTACCTTGGCAGTTGAATGGAAATGCAAATGCAGAAGACACTGCCAAACGTTTACTCCTATCATCAGTCTTACTGCATTTATGCTGCCAACGTGCTGTAGTTGCTCTCGTCTGTGCGTGTGCGCGCGTGCGCGTGCGCGTGTGTGTGCTTACTGCTGGATCCGTAGTCAGTACTGCTAGGATTGCTACTTATCATTTTGTCTACTTACTCGCTTGCGTGCACTAATAGTGAGACGGCTATAAAAGACATGATAAGCCTGGGCCTTGCATGTGTGGCTTGGAAAGCCATGTGCCTAGCTTGAAGATCCAAGCAGAGAAGGAACCCAATTGCCAACACAGCACGAAAAGATTTGATCACTTCACCATGCAACCAGCGCCAACAAAGGTAGCCGAGAAAGCTCCTTGCTGAGCTTGTTCAGATCTCTGCAGCTAACTTCGACGTACGAGGGCTGTGGTTCCAAGCATCGTTCATTCTCCAGGGACTGCAGCAAAGCTTGAGCCTCAGGAAGCATCTGCTGCTCCTCGACACGACGGTGAATATGATTTAGTAAGAGATCCATTAAGGTTGCCCGTTCCAAGCGCTGAAGCGTTCTGCGCAAGGGTTTTGCAACCTTCCACGGCAGACGATCATGCTGCTCGTGGCAATAACCGCAGTTCGAACCGGCTCGGCACGAACCAAAGCGCTGCATGTGGACACATGGCCGGTGGCAGAGCTCGGGATGTCCATGACTTCCGGGAACTCTCGCGTTTGGAGACGGTAGCAGGTGGCGAGCCAGCTCCAGGATCGGTTTGGACCCAAGCCCCGCCTGACCCGAAGACATGGCTTGAAATTAAAAACAACGAGCAACTTCACACTAACGTAGAGATTCCGCACAACCTCTGCCACTTGGAGCCTGAAATCGTGCACACCTTGTTGCCCGCGGCCCTGCCCCAAACTGCTGCGTATGGTCTTACACATCCAGTTCATCGTGTAATGCAGCGGCCAGCTTTGCTGTGCCACTATGTGCAATACATGAGGAAGAACTCGTTGTGCTTAGCTTAATTAGGAGTCCCCACAAAGAAGAAAAAAAAACAGCGTGGTCTCCTCAACAGTACACTCCCTGCCCACATCAAACCCAAACTTTGGTCTTTCAGAATTAAGGCTCTATTTGTGGGTCTTTGAGGCAAGTTGCTTCACGCGGTCTAGCACTCCCCCGAGCAAAAAAGCACATAGCATTTGAAAAGCTTTAGAACCTGTGCGCCTGCTCAGAGAGCCACGGCAAACTTGCGGACTGCTCCTTGACAGCCGTTGGAACTGCAAAAAAGGACAGCGCTGAAAAACAGAAGCTTCTAAGAAAAATGCTGGACCCTGTCGCTACCTGCCCTAGGTCGTAGTTTAGCCTAGATCGGGTGCACATGGGATTTCTAGAAGGATTGTATCTGCAGGGCATGCAAAATGATCTCTGCTTCGAGGTCTCTTTCACAAGAGTCACCAGACTCGGGCATGTGCAGCAGGATCCTAATTTCAACTTGTAGGGAATGTCTAGAGCATGAAGGACCTTCTGAAACAAGGAGGAATATATAGGAACGTCAAACGAAGGATCTGAAGACTGTGCGGGGTAAGAACTCTCCTCAATTAGGCAGATCAAGAGAAGGCAATGGCAGGAATTCGGTAGGAGGCTCCTATAGGAGATGCAATCCGTTTCAAGAATGCCATGCAGTCATAGTGACGATTTTGGCTTTGCAAGGCGTCCGGCGTCGAGCAAACACGGAAGGAACTCACGCAGCGTCATCTACTCCGGCAACGACGCGTGATACCTACGAGCTAAACATACTTGTACCCCATCACGGTGTCTGCGCTTTCCCCGCTGAGCAGAGCTGCAACTACAAGTGTAAGAATGAAATTGCTACACTGGCTGTGAGCAGTAGTCATCTTTCTGGTTCTCGATTCAGACACTGCAATTGCCCAAGCCCCAACCCAACACCCTAAACCCTAAATCCCAATCCGTCCCCCTACTAAAATCCCAAAACCTATGCATCTGCCGGAAAAGCTTGAACCAGAGACCCTCCCAAACATCTCGGCCCTAAACATTCTTGGCCTTGAACACTGCATGTCCTAATCCTGTGAACCTATGCAAAAGCCGCATCCGCCTTAACTTGAAGGTCGCCTCCGCTCGTGGTATCCTCTCCGCATCCACACGGGAAAGGCCCACAACTGCAGTATTTGCCATGCCAATAAATCTTTAACCACCCCGGAACCTAAGTATCCTTTGTCTTCTGTGCTGGTACCACGCGGAAAAGAGTGTTGACATTTGAGAGGGCGTGCGAAAGCTCTGCAAATGTTTTGGTGGGCACATACAAATTCTAAGGAGGGTGCAGAATTCAGATTAGGTGATGATCCCCTTTCAGCCCTCCCTGACGACTCTGGTGGGTCTCCCTTGAATACCATAAACCTTGCATGCTAAATCAAGGCTCTGAAAGAAACACCCCAGCAAGACCCAGATAAATTCATGAGGGTCTCTGCACCCAATGCAACGCAAAGAGCGTGCCTGACCAGTGTGCAAGGCGACCAACTCAGAAAGCTGCCTCAGGACAGACAACCTTCAAGGGCTCCCTGTCAAGGACACCAAGTGGGGTCTTTCTTGGTAGAAAGAAGAGCCTTTGGGGTCTTTGGGTCAAAACCATGACTGTGACCGTATCTATAAGAGGTAGTCCATACCGGCACATATGTTGCTGCTGTTGATGCCGCTGCCACTTCAACTGCAAACCAGCTCCCCTCGAGAGCCCAAACACCTCAAAGTTGCAAAGCACAAAGCACAATGTCCCTTCATGATCCCTTCTGGGATTGTTTGGTATGAACCCCACTCGTAGGCAAATGGGCTGCAAAGTATGGAAGAACCATTTCTTTTGCACCATGTGCCTAATGTTCTATCTGATCCCATCTACCTGTACGGGAAGATAACCCCACTCTACTTGAGAAGTTTCAACGCTCCTAAATGTTTTCTTTGCATCAGGGCTCCTGGGCGTGGGGGTGCATCGGGAAGATGGTCGTGAAACATGGCAATACCTCAAACCTGCTCTTCAGCCCCTTAGCCTAAAGCTTAGGTTCCACGTCATCTGGTTGGTAAAGGCCCACGCAGCAAAGGCGTCTCCGGGCTGCAGCTGGCTTCAAGTGCCTACCAAGCTGAGGCAATCACCCCCCCCTGATGTGAGATGCAGCCCTGTTGAGCCTCAATGCCTCAAAAACAGTCTAGGGTTCAGGGTTTACTTGAGGCAATTACCACCACATGTGTAGAGCTTTTCGGCTCAGGTTTTTTTCGGAGTAGGGCTTGGGATTTAGGATTAGCGTCTAGAGTCTAGAGACCCTTAAACCCAAAGCTCACGTTAGCCCTCAGGTGCAAGAAATAACTTTGGACTTTTGCTACGCTAGTTCCGGAAAATTTCTAAAATTAGCTCCCCTTGTACGACGAGCATACGCAAATCGGAAGTATAGGGATTCGCTAACAACGACTCCGGATTAGCCCTAAACCTGAACTTGCAATCACTTAGAACCCTAATTTCCTCAACTTTATACTTTCCAAGCTTTAAAACCAATAAGACCCCAAGCCCCAGTAATCGTAATGAGTCTAAACCCTGATTAAACCTACCTCAGATCATTTTCTGGGTCTACACTTTTGATGCAAATTTCAGCTGGGAGGACTTACCTGGGCCTACTTCAAAAAAGCGGTTTGCCTTGAACATACCATCCTACCATACAATTGATCTTGAGACTATAGATGCATCATGACATGCTGGAGGCCTGACTTCTCGAGAAGTCTCAACATGCGGATTTTCTGTTCAGAGACATGGCCAGCCCCGGAACATCTACAGCTCGCCAGTGCCTGCAGACTGGCTTGCGGGGCACCAGATTCGGCCAGGCCTGACTCTGCAGCGAGAAACGCTCTCGTCTTGCGACTTTCATGTTCATGAGGGGTGAAACGCAATACAACACATGTCACAAGACCTGCCCTGCCCAAGCACTTAATCAGCTGGGATGCGGACATGGCTTAGCATGCAACATTGCGTCAGAGGAAGAGGTATGTATAGAGAGGAAGGTGTTGTCGTTGATTTACAAAACGCATTTATTTAGCATGCTGTGATCTTGACGTGTAACTGAGACGCAACACGCGCAGAAACAGAGGAGACAGGGAAGAGTCAATGAATTCTCGGCCAGCCGAAATCTTGCAGCGGATGCACAGCTTGCAGAGCTCGCATGCATGGGCTGATTCAGTTCTAAGGTGCGTACAACTTGCCATGTGCACATGGGCCCAGAAGGGGTACGCTCTGAAGATGCTGCACGCAGCAGACCAACACAAGCCCAAAAGGTATTCGAGCATAACCTGAAACACCATGAACTTCGACCCCAAATCAACTTTGCAAATTCTTGTTGGGACCTCAAAGAGCAAGAAAGCTTCGAATGCTCACAGCCCTGCTTCTAGAGTCACTAGGTCGCTCCTGAAATTGATGGAAAAATGAACTCCTTCCTTTCGCAGGCAGAGGCCTTTTTCCTTGCAGTTGCAGGCTTAGGCAGCATTCACCCTACTTTTTAAGAACTAAGCTCGGAAGTAGACGGTGCATGTGAGAAACCTCAAGATTTAAAGACAAGGCGACTTGCGTTTTTGTCCAAGCCCTCGACCTTACACCTACACAAAGTTGCCACTCCATATATGCCTGGACGAGAAAGTGTCTGAGGTACAGCCCCTCTCACTTCGAGATGTTGTAGCATGAAAACAGGTTCCTGGCTGACAGGCGAGGGGGTTGTGCAAGGTTGAGGGTAGTGAGCAATTTGTCCCCTGGCGGATGCTGGAGGATGCCTTTTTTGTACGAGTCTTTGGCCCTCCTGAGGGATGTGTGACCTCTTGTGGATGTGCAAACACCATGAGAACAGCCAGGTGAAGCTAAAAAATGCTAGGATTCCCTTCATTCATCATTGAACTATCACTAGCCTGACAGTTGCAAAGATGGGGCCCTTTGATGCATCCTTCAGCCACAGGCATCCAAAAGATGCTTTCCTGGAGGTAGCTTGCGAATTCTGTGGAAATCTCGCATATTTCAACAAAGACTTCATCTTAGGAAGGACTTCGTCAAAATGAGCAGCCCCGCACGAGAAAGCAGGCAAGCAGGAGAGCTATCATGACAAGACAATGCGGCACATGCACCTTGCATGGGGATCTCTCAGGACACCTCCTGGTAAAGTTTGCTTCACAACATGCTGCCAGATCAAGACTTCTAGCTGGAATAGCAGATCTACGAGTCGTGCTTCTGTAAAGGTCAACCAGAAGAACAGAACATTGACGTAAGGGCAACCCCTAGCCCAGATTGTAAGGGACCCACTTTGCTAATTACTGCGCAAAATCAAGGTTCTTCTTCTCTCACTCTCTCCGCTCCGCAAACAAAGCAACTACGCTAAGAAAGGGATCCACAATCATCTGCAGAACAAGCTACGTTCCCAAATCCTTGCAACATTCCAATTTGTACTCCATAACTTCCAAGTACGCTCTGTAGTGCATGCTCTGTACAACTCTGCGAAACCCGGATCATCTTGAGGCCCGTGCCCAGCTAGCGCCTCACCAAGTGCTTGGAGGTCAGTGTTCTTGCAATTTCAACATCGATACTCATTGTCCAGTATTCAAATCCTTACTAGCAACAATCGATTACGACTGTGGCAATGCCTACCCGCGCTGCTTTCCTGGAAGGCACGAATCGGCGCTTTGGTCTGGGGGGTGTTTACTTGGACACTTGCTTAACGAGGAAAGCAGGCGGGGTTCCTAGTTTTCTTCGAAGCGGTCTTGCTAGCTAGGGTCTTAGAACCTTGCAGACTCTATGGGGGCGAGGTGCCTGCAATTCGTTGTGGAAAATTCGCGATCCCTTAGGCCCAGCTTCAGACACCGGGATGCTGGACACCAAGTGAGAGCACCAATGGGCGAAACCCTGTCTACTACCTGATGCTATCCGGGCAGATGATGGGTTATCCTTCTTCAGGGTCTGGGCCTTCAGACATGCCCGACATAGGACAGACCTGATATGCGGCTGCATCCAAATTATGGTCTCTTGCGGGATACCCCAGATATTGGAGGCCTTGATATCATAGGGATCCAAACAGAGATCACAAGTTTGACAGCCCCTTATCTGATACAAGAAGCCCTCCAGCCTGGAGCACGGACACCCCGAAACCAACTCCAGCCAGGTCTTCCTCCTTCGCAAAGGGCTACTCAGGTGGTTTTTAGACCCGAAAAGCTACTTTGAGGATGCCTTATGTAAGGATCTTGGACCATCTTTTACCAGCTTCCAAGCCTGACAACTTAAGCCCTTCTGTCACGAGGCTTGTACAAGATTTGTGGAGGAAAGGGACCTTCAGAACAAAGACACCTATTTCATGGCTCATGCATCAACACCTTCTAATTCGAATTTTGAGTTTTGGTGTGTCCTCTTTGCCTCTGCTCCTCGTGGGTCCATGGATATTTCTGAAAAATGAACCCGAATAATTAAACACAAAAACTGTGTCCTTGTTACATTTGTACAGACCAAAATGCAGAAATTGTTTGTATTCGGTATATGTTCTGCACATGTATGCCCTAATAACCCACAGCCTTTTTCACCGGAAGAAAGACTATCTGACTATCCCCCCCTACAATCACCCAAAGAAAGGGGTGAATCTCGTAGGCAGGCACCTGCACTGCAAAGCCTCTGTCTTCAAGAGCTGAAACCACGTCCTGCACTACCAGTGCATGAATGTAGGGTCAAGAGTGCATGGTTTGGGAGTTACATAAAGGAAACTAATATACGCAATGCCTGAAATGGTTGGCAAAAGATCTGCACGAAAATCAAGGCAGTATATCTCCGGCCTCAACCCCCTCTTCGCCGATCTCGGTGGAATTGCATAGGAGTCTCCTGTGTCCACAGCATGGCTGTTTCGAGAACTCGGTACATGACACATGCATTTTCCTATGGAAGACTCAACCTGCTGGTTCACCTTCGGCTGCAGAAGCTGCTTGAAATTCAGCTGCATTCTGCTGACTGAACATCTCACACACTCTCAATGCTGGGGGCCCTGAGACGGGGACCCATCGTCAAAGGAAAATTTCAGGCAAGGCACTTTGGACAGTCCATGTCGAATCCTTTTTCCATGGCCTCTGCATCCGTGCTGGAAAGGGAAGGTGTCTCAACATGTTGGTCCTATTAGGGATTACGCGGAGTCTGGGTGAAGGTCCCGAAACTTGTCTCTTCCAAGAGCTTCCATTTCCCCAGGAGGCCTGGGAGAAGCCAATAGAATACAGGGATCTTGAGTTTGGTAAGAACCAAATCAGCTGCCATACTGCCATCGTCTTGGCCATGACTCAATCTACGCACCTCAGGAATTCCAGTTTTGGCTGTAATGAGAAGTTTGCTTGCAGCATGTTCACCCGCCTGCACCTCGTTCCAGAATCCATCCATAGCACTGGCAATGGCCTCGTCACTTTTGTGCTTTCTCAAAAATGTTGGATGGGCTTTTGAGATGGAGACTCTCCTGGGATTATCTGAGGATGAAGATGGCGATGAGTTTAAAGTCTTGGGTCCTGGGTGTCTCAGCAATCCCAAGAGGGTTCAAGGGAAGGGAACCGGGTTTCAAGGAAAAGGGCATATGCCGACCCAAAACATGCCTTTTTTGATGCCCTACATTTCCTTACAACCAGAACTTGAGGGAGTCTAATTCTGGCTATCAAGGGATGCATTTTGAGCGCTTCACCTCAAGCCTTAGACACCGAAGACCCAGAACCCTGAACCTGCAAAATCCCTGATCCCCGAAAATCTGGAACAGGGCCGTGTGTTGTGCTGCGAGCCTTGCGTTATCCCTGTATCACTTCCACAAAGCCTGGCAGGTGCCTCGGCCCGCTCCTCGCCGATCTGGTCGTGGAAGAAGAAAAGCCGTCGAAGGCCGCTGTTGGATTCCAGGAGGGCATCTGCCAGCTCCTGCTTCAACGTGGCGGTCGTTTCAAAAAATGACGGCAGGGAATGAAGGCAAGGATGATACTTGAAATGAAGATGAATATGGTGAGCAGGGAGGGCGGTCATGCATGGCAAAATAGAGGTGGCAAGCGCCTAGTGATGATGATGATGATGATGATGACGACGGCAGCGATTCGTGAAGATGCGGCTGCTGCTCCTGCTTCTGCTGCTGCAGCACCAGCTGTGTTCTAGTCAGTTCTAGCATACGTGCTGTCCAAAGATAACCATGAAACCTCTTCAAGAGGTCTCATGCTTAGTACACTTCTACGAAATCCACCTCCTGCTAGTAGAAAGCGGCAAGCCATGGCAAGCCTCAGCCTCGCTTTCCCCCATTCCGCCCGGCTGGACGATGTCAAGCGTCACTGCCTGGCCAGATGTTGCCATGAGCTAAGGTGCGAGAGAGCTGCAGCAGAGAGATGAGAGTGGCGGCCACATGTAAGTGAGAGTGTCCGCAGAATGAAACCACCCTGCGACCACCCCACGTTTGAGACTTCGCAAGCTCAGAAGCTGTGCATTCCCTGGGCACCTGAACGGGCGACGACTTGTCCAGCAGAGTGGCAATGAGCTGGCAGGCACTTGGCTTCATGAAGCTTGCAGATATTCAGAAGCTTTCAAGACATGGCTGGGGCAGCTTCGCAGTGCGAGCAAGAGAAAACACACACACTGATCACTCATAAATGCTACATCTTTCACATGGGGTGACCTATCAAAAAAAAACTAAATCATAATCAAAACATAGAAACTTGGAGATCATAAAATCAATCATATTCAAAAAACATATTCCACCTGCCAAATGTGGACAGTCACAGGGATCGTCGGGGTCGGAGTCGCCATCCCTGTAACTGTCGTCGCTTTTAGACCCTCAGAGCCTTTCGGAGTTTGCAAAGATTGCCAACAGTCACAGGGATCGTGGGGGTCGGGGTCCCGATCCTCGTAACTGTCGTCGCTTTTAGACCCTTGGAGCCTTTCGGCATTTGAAAAGTGTCAACACAGGCACAAGGATTCTGGGGTCGCGGTCACGATCCTCGCAATAATGGTCGCTGTTGTATCAGGATCCTCGGATTCTCTTGGAGTTTGAAAAAGTGTGGACAAGCACAGGGTGGCTTGCCATTTGCAAACAAGATGATCCCTACAACTTTCCCTTACTGAAAACATGGTGCTGGCATGATGCCCTTCCCTTTTTTGCAAGCATGGATGGATTTAAAATGCTGGGGGGATGGGGGGGGCGCAGCCCACCCCATGTGCAAACAAAATGATCCGCGCAACCTTCCTGTACTGCAAACATGATGACGACGATGCTTCTTTTTAATTGCAAGCATAACTGGACTTGAAAAGGAGGGTTGGGGGGGAGGGGGGTGTGGTGCAGCCCCATGTGCAAGCAAAATGATCCGCACAACTTGGTGATGACATGCCCTTTTCTTTATTGCAAGCATGGATGGACCCCGTCCGTCAAGAGGCGCAAGTAATGCATTAGAAAAACACTGCTCATGTTGCTCAGGAACCTGCTGCGTTTACGTTGAGAACCGAAGGCTGCACATCCTGGAGGTTGTATCGTTGCAAATGGAAAACCCAAGCTGTCAGAAAACGTTGGCCGCGCGCACACACACAAAAATACTGTACGAGAGTTGCTCCTATTATTGTTCGTGCTACTATTAGTTCTATTACTACCGTTATTACTACGACAATATATTTGGCTTCACTACTACTATTGCTACTCGTGTATTTCTACCATAGCACTGCGCCTCCGCTACGAGGTCTTTCCATTATCTTTTTTAGTTTTTTATGTTTGCATAATTTCTTTCTTTCATGGCGTGCTTTCTCTTTCCTCTTGGAGATTTTTCTGTTTTTTTAAATTAATTCTGTACTGCGTTCTTTCTCTTTGTTTTATCCTCTTGTTTCTGCGTCTTCTTAGTGCACATTTCATCCTGGCTGTTTCTCTCTGTCTCTCTTGCTTGCTTTCTTTCTCTGCTGTCTGTGTATACTTTTCATATCTCCCCTCATTTATGTCTTTCTTGATGTTCCTCTTTCTTTCTTTTTGTCTTCCTTGTTCTCTTGCTTCCCTTCTTTCTTGCTCTCTGTCTGCGCCTCTGTGTTTCCGTAGTGTTTCTTTTATGTAGAACCTTCAGCAGGCATCGGGCGGTTCCAGGGGTTGGTGGTGCCGAAGTGCTGCGTTTTGCAGGTATTTCGCTCTTTATGTTTTTGAGTATGCTTTATTTGTTTGATTATATCTTAATTTTCTCTTGATTATGTTTTAATTGTTTTTTGATAGGCGTCCCTTTCAAATGCTCTCCCTCCCGATGATACATCAGAATGTGTCCTTTTGCTTGCCCCCCATCTTACCAACATTTCGATGACACGCATATAGGCTTCATTTTTTAAGTAACTCAGGCGGGGCAGCCTGGGCGCACTCTGCATCCATGCTCTTGGCCTTCCGTGGCGAAGAGGGTTCTTGCTGGTCAGACCATCACATCAAAGCAAGGCGCTTACAAACAGAACAATATGGAATCGAACGATGACAAACGTGTTCTGACTTGCAATCATAACAGCGGTTACTAGAGGATGTAATTGCTATACTCTGAGGCCACAGGAGTAGGCATCAACCTCGACTAACATGTTGTTGTGCAAGTCTGCTTACAAATTCTAAGAGGTGAAGGTCTGCCCCTCACCCCTGAAACCAGCCTGAACCCCCCCGCCCCAAATCCCAACAGCAAACCCCTCTGATCCCCTTTGCTCCGAAAAGAATGAGGCAGAGGCCTCTAAGTGGACTTGCTGCACCCGGCTGTGGCTGCGGAGTGCCGTGGCGATGGCCTGAAAGGGTGAAGCTGCCAACGCGGACAAGGTCCTCCTGTAGCGATTGAGAGGATAACAAGCATCGGCACACGCGCTTCCCAAATCTACCTGACTAGGATTTTGGGTAAGGGATCGGTTTGAGATTCTTGGGCGTGAGGTTTAGGGTTTGAGGGTTTCAGGTTTGGAATTTTGGGGGGTTAAGGCTGTAAGGTTTGGAACTTGGTTTAGAAGCCTAATGCTGCAACACATGCATCGCTCCGGGCTTTGTTGGGGTTACTTGTGCTTGATGACAGTCATGTAGGGAACATATACAAATCATGGTAGAATCTAGGATTTTGCATTTGTCCTTGGGGGTCCTTAGGGACGGAAGCAAATGCAAAAGAAAATGGAAGACGAATTGGAAACTGGCATTAAAGAGGGATTTGGCTTAATAACCAATATGGTTATGTCGGCGCGTGTTTGGAGGCTTGTAGGATTACATATTGAACCCTGCATGTAGCCCCATTCTGGCCTCACATAGGTTACCCAAGCACAGGGATGATCGGCGCAGCCCCAGGAATCTCTGAGTAAGGGCTGTGCCAGGGGAC